>DWKW01001502.1:0-12585 GCA_018250115.1 Doberes anticus | reverse complement strand
AGTAAGTTGTCCCATGGACATGCACATATCCATGTTCTGCAGTGATCAATGAGTACTCCTTTAGCATTAAAAAATTTGCCAGTTTCAATTAAACAAGTAAAAAGTTTCAAATTGCTCCCGGCAGTCCCTTCGTAATATCGGACAAATAAAGAAAAAATCGATAGCAGCTGCAAACAATTTGCAAAGGGTCCCTTAGTTCCCCTCAGCAAATTCATCTGACCCTAAAACCCCGTCATGATTCTTTAAACACAAGTTCCTATTGAGAGCCGCCACGTGTTCACCTTTTTACTATTATGCGATTCCTTACTCGTTAACATTTCATGAGAAAAAAATAGCTACGTGTTAGTAACCAGTCGGTTAGATTAAAAAACATCGAATTCGTTAATTTTCGATTGTAAGCACAATGTTATTACTATAGAGCGGATTATATGCATTTGCATATTTGGACAATTTTCAGCGGTCATCGCATATTTTTGCTATATTTACAAATATTTCTCGATAGACTACACTACAGATATAAATTGAAGTGAAAAATAAACTCTGCTACTTAGAAAAATTCGTCATGCATCATTTATATGATATGACTGTATGATGATTTATATGACTATACGTACTAATATAGCACCCAAGTTTAAATTACTTCCGTGTTATCTCAGTTTATGTGGAGCGATCTTTTTTCAGTTATAACAATATTTTTAATGGTTGAAGATACAATCTTACTAATGAACATTTGGAACAGTACTTGATTACCTTTACCTTTACAAAAATATCAAATAATGTATCTGTGCCTATTTTCATATATCAATGGATAATTTACAAATTATGTTTTGCTGATTTCGGAATAAAAAATTAAAACTAAGCTTTCTTTTTTTATTGTTTGTTTGTTCCTAAAACTTATCATATTAATGTTGCATATTTTACTAGTTTTCGTACGTATTTCATGCATTTTTCATGTGTATTTGCATGCATATATCAAGCTTGTTATGTTGCATATAATCCGATGCCTAGTTATTACATACGAATAGCAAATAACGATACAAATATTTTTTTAATATATCGAACACTTCAAATAATTCAGCTAGGCTGGTGTATGAAGAACGATTGATGGCGAGTAGTTGGAAATTTAAGAAAATAAACAATCTTGGCTACTGTTTGTTAAGCCCCGTACAATAAAGGGGTTAGTCTTCGAGATCAACTCCTGTAATACCAATGTATTAAATCTTTCAAAAAAGGCGCTAAAAGAGCTCTCCTTAAAAACCAGCAACGCATTGGCGACTCTTCTGATGTTGCTCGCGTCTATAGGCGACGGTGATCACTTACCAACAGGTGGCCCGTCTGCCTCGTTGCTTAGGTTTAGTAAATAAAAAAATAAAAAATAAAAATAACAAGTTGTTCATCTCGAAGACTAAACCTTGGTACCTCGAAAGGTACCTATTGAATTACCTACGCTTGCACAATGTTTGTTTTTTCGGCAGAAAAAATGCAATTGGATTTCACAGTTTTTCTTAGACACTGAGAGTAAAGAATTAATAGAAATTCATTTCCGACAACGGTCGCTAAACTCAAAATTTCGTGTTACTAGAAATATATATTATCACAAAACATGGTATAATCAAACCAATTATTATTTTAATCGATAGTGTTTTTTGAGTAATCAGTTGAAAATTTACAAACTTATTTTGTCTCTCAACAGCACAGAGTGTTTTTTTCCTCAATATTAGTACACCATTGAATAGCTGCAGGTTAGATAGGGTAAGATACTTTATGGCACTTTGCTCTAGACTTTGCAGCCGTGGATTTGGTTCGCGAAGATGATAGCATCTACGAAACACTCACTCAACTTATGTGAGACGCGCGGTATAAATACACTTACTGCCTCAAGACTTTACTAGGACGTTCTCCATAGTGACGCCATGACATTACACATTGAGGGTAAAAAGCGAGGAATGATAGATCATAGCATGCTTTCTCGCTACGGAATAGAGTTCATACCAGCTAGCGTCGAAGAGTTCACGAGTCAACTGTAGAAGTATTTGATTGGCCGCCTGTTGGATAAGCCTTTTGAGTTGATGACACCATAGTAATACTGGGTCCCCCATTAATACGTTCACTGACTCAGAACAGGGGCTCGCAGCTTTTGAAATTCACGATGATTAAACAATCAATAAAAATATTTTTACATTTTACTTATATTGCTGCGGTTCCCTTAAAAGTAATCAGCATGTGTACTTTCCGAAGCCATCTGTAAGTCTTAAGTTGGTATGACGGAGCATTCTACCACAATCGTGCAGGCTTACATATGTGTAAACAAAATTCACGGTCTTACGTGTGCAGAAAAACAAACTTACTGAAACACACGTGTTGCATTTGGATGCGCGTGTGTTGGTTTATTTCCCATCTCTATTTTCCCAGTAAGCGGACTAAGACAGCCATATCATGATACACACATAATAATCTAGAATTCTATACATTTCTGATGTGATGTGAGACTGCAAAACGAGTTCTCACTCGCATAATCAATATTGAGATGAATAAGGCTTTTCACAAACGTTTCGTTACGGACAGTATTAAAACTACTATAGAAAATAAATTGCACAGTATACTGGTTTCTGTGTACTTTAATTGCGAGACAAACTAATGTATCTCATATTCTTATGTCGAAGGGTCAACTGCGGCCGCATCAAATATTCCCAGTTCCTATTTCTGCCTTAAAGCAGCACACTGCTGTGTTTCGGTTTGTAGTAACGGCGCATACACATTTAACGTGAGATAGAACTATAGTCCTATTTGGCGTTGGATGTATGTGTGCCATGTGAACATGTGTCCATGTTTCAGAAACCTTACTGAAACATGGACACACAACATTTAAGAAGCATCGGGTAAAATTTGCCGTAAATTTATAATTATTTATTGTATCTACTTAATGACAACGAAATTCATATAAATAAATCAAAATGACGGCTTTGTACTTTATACCAATTCGAACCGTTCATGCATATTATACCCATGAACCTAACTTTATTGATAAAAACTGTTCTTTTTTTATCTTAAAAGAATGGCAAACGAGCATGCAGGACACCTGATGTTAAGTGGTCACTGCAGCCCATGGACATCCACATAAAACCTCAACTAGGATGGAACACCTATCTGAGGTCGTATGTGGATGCGTTGCTACTCATGAGGACTAAATTGGAATGTCTCTTGTCCGGTGTCCTCTGCCTAACCACACCCTTCACACCGAAACACAGCAGTACTCACACTGCTGCTGCTGCTCACACGGCATAAATAGGTGTAGCGGTGGTGCCGCCGGCGAGCCTCCGACATAGGACTCTAACACCGTCAAATTTATATACGTAATTCAAAAACACGCGACCATTTGACACTTCTTTAAGCGCATCGAGGTTAAAATGTTAAAAGACTCTACCACCATCAATGTCTTGTTATAAGTATTAATAATACAATAGACAGTATTGCTTTTCATGACACCATTAAAAACTGTAAGAAATTTGACTGTTTTAAAATTAAGACAAATATAGAACACAATTTTACAATACGTAATTAAATCTTATAACTACCACCGTGTGCTTAATGACTTATTAGCACGATATACGATATAACAGTCGCACATTGCACGTGCGTTGTTATCAAATAACGTTGTTATCAAACTTCAACGTCGTAAATGTCTACTGAAACCGTTATAAATTGCATAAAAGGTAATACGGATTCCGGATAAATAGATCTAAATTTGACAGTTCTTACAGTAAGGAGTTTAGATGCTGGCAAGAAGTCTAATCCTATAAAACATCGAGAAAGCTTTTGATCATTTACACTCCTGCTTAAGTTACTTAAGGCGTTAGGAGACCGTGGCTGGCAACAAAATTTAGAAAATTATAGGACTTTTACTCTTACCTAAAATATTCTTGACCCCAACTGTTTTCTTGGTATAATTTAAAATGGCTCTATTATTATTATTACTTTTCCTAACCGTACTGGTCTTATATTCCATTTATAAAGCGTGGTAGATGTTGAAGACTCACCTGCGGCGACATCACCGCAGTTCCTATTTCTTCCGCAAAGCAGCATACTGCTGTGTTACACGTTTAACCTGAGATATGACTAGAGTCCTATTTGGGGTTGGATATCTATGTCCATTGGCTGCAGTTTAACATCAGATGACCTACATGCTGGTTTTATATCGTTAATATTTAAAAACCCTTCAGGCACCTGACATTATTATGACCACCTTCATATAGGGCTGAAGTACAATTTGTGGTCGTATGTGAATGCGTTGCTACTCCTGAGGACTTAGTGAGAATACCTCCTGTCTAGTGTATTTTATCTAAACACACTCTCCAAACCGAAACACAATTTTATGCAACTGAAGATGGTCCTCGCAGGGCATACAGAAACAATTGGGAGGGATTTTTAAACTACATTTTGGATACATGAGGGTAAAAGAGGAACACCTGCCGTTCAGATTAGAAAACAATCTAATTTAAGGCAGGTGGTAACTGTCCGCTCACTGATTGGGCCCCCCTAGAGCAGCGCATTCCGGCGGCAACATTATCATGAGCGGTGTCGAGAGAATGATTGCCCGTGAGTGGGTATCCTCGTTATTACGCCATTTCGTGCCATACACTTCCACCCTCGAGTATATAGCTCTAGCAGCCGGCTGAGGCAAGGTAGAGGGACTTCTCCGGCAGCATTCAAGTCCAAGGTCACTACTCACTAACGGCTCGCCACAAATTTCCATGCGTGATTATTATTAATATTATTATGTCCGTGTTCTCAATCTTCATTATATTATTGTCATGCTGAACGATTACGGCAAACCGCTGATTCAGCTGTGGACGGCCTAATGCCCGTGTAGCTTTACGTAGTCCCGGTTTCATGTAGAGGTATGCAAAGCGTAGCACACTAGTTTAAAGTCTACATAGCGAAATTCGCTTCGAGCAACGACCACCTGTATTTTCTTATCTCCTAGTAGCTCGTTGCACTCAATGCGTTTATACCTTGCTCGTTGTTGACAAAATGCAATCCCAGCGATGCACTAACCGAACTTTATCTGAATTGGTTTGAAAAAAAAACTGCTTTAAGATACGAGTATGTTTTTTTAATATTAATAATACATTTCTACTATATTTTCTTCTTGTAGTTTTTCCAACTTCAAAATGAAGGAAACTGAATTCATTTATAAAATTTTTGAAGATCTGTTTTATTATTATTGTGTATATATAAGATACCCGTATAATAACTACTTTTAAAGTTGGGTACTATTTTTGATCTCATCATCCTTATTTATTTTGATATAGTCAGCTTTATAAGAACATAAATGATATTAAATATTGAGAGTAAGCAGCACAGAGAGAACCTAATATATGGAAGAAGGGGATAAACTGTAGCGAGGGGACTAGTAGAGGACTGTAGGGGAGGAGTTATTATCGAGGTCAAGTTTTTTTTATTATACTTAAAACTGTATCTAGTTTATTATTATGGACATTATTTTCTAGTCTTAAATCGTTAATTAAATATTTACGGAAATATTTGTTATGGTAATTGAGTCATCAGAAAAGTTTCAATCAACTGTTCCCAGATTAAAA
The DNA here is from genome assembly GCA_018250115.1 of Doberes anticus. Classification (NCBI taxonomy): domain Eukaryota; kingdom Metazoa; phylum Arthropoda; class Insecta; order Lepidoptera; family Hesperiidae; genus Doberes; species Doberes anticus. The sequence continues at coordinate 6,985 of DWKW01001502.1, read as the reverse complement.
TACAGGATATTTCTTTTAAATACAAATCGATACGTTTGTAATGTTGTTCTCTTCGAGAACTCTATTCACGCTGTTTACAAATTCCTCTAGAATATGACGTTGAATTGACGCGGCGAGAGAGAGATATTGGTGGAACGGGACAGTTGCTCTATCTGTTGCAAACGATTGGTCAGGTCTCGAGTAGAGGCGCGAAGCTGCTTGTTTTAACTTTGTGCTAAAAATAAATATTTCTGTCATTCACTTCGCTGGTTTAACTTTTCGGATTTAGAGATAGAAGTCACGTATTGTTTAAATATATCCACTTTGTTTTTCATGTTCCTAATCAATATAAACTTTTTATTGAAGAATCTACCCCGCCCCTTCCCCTCTCACGATCTCCGTGATATTGTGTGCAGGTGGCAGCTGCAAGTTCCCGAGCTATGGGGCACGTACAGCAGTGTGACGTCGACTGTGACCCGCTTGTACTTTCAGTTAGTCTGAGAACAGCTACAAGATAGATTGGGCGTAACTTGGCTTATTGCAGCGGCATGAAAGACAGGTCCATGTATTTTTAAATTCCTCATTTAGGCTTGCAAAATATTTATTTTTATAGTTTCTATTGTATGATTTGTGTCTAAACACAACAATGTAACAAAAACATGCTTTTATAAATTCTTGTTTTCATTCCAACTGTGTCAGTAAAGGAGCCCATAGGATTAAAATTATTGCACCGGACAAATCGTGCGAAGAAGGACCTAACCGCCGCGAAAAGTACATCAATTACGGGTTCTGGCTTACTTCGACTTCCTCAAATTTTGAAAATTTACAACAGTAACTAATCACTAGGTGCACTGATCACATGTCTTACAATAGCTCATATAGATTGGATCCACATCCATAAATGTTTAACGGTGGTAGACCTTTACGTGAAAGGCTTGCCAGCATCGGGTACCGCTGTGCCTATTTCTGCCGTAACCTGCCATTACTTCCGTACGGCCATTGGGTCGCCGTAGTTGTTATATGTGGTTTGATGGTGGAAGAGTCTTATGTCAAAGGCTGTCGTTAGGCAGAAGACACCGGAAAAGAGGCTTTGGAACTTAGTCCTCATGAGTAGCATCCACATACGACCTGAGGTACGACTTTCACCGTAGTTTAGGTTTGATGTGGATGTCCATGGGCTGGAGTAAACACTTAACCTCAGGTGGGCTGCATGCTCGTTTGCTATTTTATTAATATAAAAAGAGGGGTACGTCTTGGACGAGATTATCATCATTTCTGCAGTATCAGAATTGGTGTTATTTGGCTTCAAAGGAGCGATTAGACCGAAGAAACTGCATAAGAAGCTTTTAAGCGTACGGCAGCGGCCGCATACGACCACAGATAAGTCTTCGGTACTATTCTAGGTTGTATGTGGAAGTCTATGGGGTATATTTACTACGTCATATTCGGTGCTCTAGATACTTACTCGTTTATTTACTCCTATGTTTGTATTTTTTTACAATTGTTAAAAAAATATATACTGACAGATAGTATTGTAACAGCTGTCACTCCCTTGACGCGTGACGATTTGTCTTTATTATATGAAGTTTAATGCTGTGTTTATATATTATTATTTTTTCTTACGAATCAATACCAAACGCTCAAAAAAAATTAAAACCGAATTCTAGAACATTATATTTTTGAAACCGCATTGAACCACCATGGTAAACTTAGCTTCATGCCTAGATTTCCTCGTAAGACCTAGTATACATTTGATAAAATTTTGCTGTTGTTACTGCCGCTTTATTATTATTACTATTATCCAATTATAAAACAAGACCTAAATAATTTCATTAAAGTTTTTACCAGTTGCCTATAAATACAATCGCTCTCACCCTATTTGGGTTCTGTCGCCACGGTAACAACCAGTGACGTCATCAAATGTGCAAAATTTGCATCGTAATAACAAGATATGCATTTTATTGTTATAACACCTAGAGTGACCTAGACAAACCGCGACTATCTGCTGACCTTTTTCTTACGAAGGTTCTCAGCTCATGATGTATTTAAAGTTACATTTCAATATGAAGTAATTTTTATGCGTGATAGTAACACTTGAAGTTAAAATATTATGAACGTTTTGCAATAAAAAAATCTTCTACTAATTTGAATGTAAAATTGGCGATATTGTACTAACACATACCTACAAACGTACTCGTAGCCAACTTTGTTTGCATGTGAAAAGTTTAAATGTACTTATAAGTCAATTAACGACTAAAAATAGAAAATAATTTAAATATTAGAATTGTCGCCGGTTTTTCATCTGTACTGTAATTTGCTGTGAATAAATTTTAATTTTACTATAGAAGAAAAGTTTTGAAGCAAACTTTTATAACATGATCCACTTTGAACTTGATTGATGTTAGGTAATTGTTACTGAACATAGCTTCGTGTTAAATCGTTCCAAAAATACTCGCAGTGGTACTGTTTTAATCTGCGCAGAAATTCTTAGCAACTAAGCCGAAGGAAGCTGAATTATTGCCAAGCATTTTATTATTTGCTAATGATAATGGTTTTTTTTTACCTTTGACGAAGGACCAGTTTTTGGGACACTTTTTTAATTTCTCTTTTTTTGTTCTTAATCCTCTTATAATACAACTAGAGATCTTCGTTCGTTTGAATCTAGGATAAAAAACGTATATTTCAGATCACATACAATGTCAAAAATTGCTTAACTAACGGAAATTTTTCTAAAAAACCTTATCATTTAAAAAAAAAACCGACATCAAAACAAAATCAGTAGGAAAATGTTTCGTATTATGCGTAAAACTGGATACTGTAGTTTACAGAACCAGTCCGAGTTTGACAGTTTAGGTAAGGCCAAATTGAATTATTTCATAATAAAAGAACATACACACATACATGTGATTTATATTATTCAATTAAATTTGACTAACTTCTGCTGTAAGTACCATTTTTTACTGCTGATGTTGTTATATTTTACTCCTGATGTGATCGCCTAATGGTTAAAAATCTCGACCACCCGCTCCGGTGGGTCGGGGTTCAAATCCCGACATGCAACTAAAATTTTTCGAAATGTTTATTCACAATCCCTATCCCTACTAATATTATAAATGTGAATTTAAGTTTGTTTGTTACGCTTTCACGCCAAAACTTCTCCACCGATTATCATGAAACTTTGTACACATATTCTTAGAGGTATTGGAAAGGGCATAAGATACTTTTTATTTAAAAAATTATAGTAAAAGAAAATATGTTGGCAGACATGATTGTTGATTAATTAATGAAGTGCCACTATTTTAGCAGGTATCGCTAAGGTAGAAAGTGTTATCATACCTCGGATTCCAATAATTTCCACTGACCTTCCATTTCAATTCAAAAGTGTACAGTTTCCCGTCAAGCTCAGCTTTGCTGTTACTACAAACAAGGCACTAGGGCAGACATTACAGGTAGCAGGGGTGCACTCAGGAAAACCATACTTCACTCTCACGGTCAACTATATCTAGTCTGTTCGTGTGTGTCTAATACCCGAACACATTTGACTGAAAAACTTACAACATAGTAAACAAAAATATTCTAGAACTAGAATAAAACTCTGCATTTTATTGTTCTAAATTGTTAGAGTTAAAAATTAATATTAGGTACTTAAAATTGTGAAAAAAGAAGAAATAATGATCTCAAAGGCATGTGAAGCCAATCCGCACTTGGCCTACGTGGCTTACTATGGCTTATTATTATTATTATGGCAAAAAATTATGATGTAGGTTGTAAAATGGCCATAATTTCCAAATATGACAAAATCTGAACCATTTTTAACCCACTTCAGACATTTTCGTATAGCATAAGTACCTATAGTATAAGTACCGTCACCCTCATTCAGACTCAATTAATTTCCCTCGGGGAAATTGTAAGTGGGGGCCTACTAGCTAACGGAGACGAATATTCAGATGTATAATAACTTCCACGTTGTAAATCAAAATAAAGTTTTTATGACAGCGACGTACCTAAAGAATTATATAAATAATGTATGGATATTCTCACTTACGACGAACTCATAAAGGGGTAATTATGTAATTTTTTGTCTTTTGTCTCTTTATACTTAAAGTCTTCGAATCTGCCGTCAGCGTCATAGTTAGGATCTGGTCTTGAGGGCGGCTGCTAGGGGCGCAAACCTCTAGGGGGAGCACTCGTAAACCTTACCGAGTCAAGTCATATATGTGGAGCATCTTCCCCTGCACGCTCATGATCTAAGCTGAGAAACTATCTGCCGTTTGTCTTTTCTGCACAAGAGTCTAGTGTCTAAGGGAAAATAGTAAGAGGAAGTAGTAGTAGTAGTGAGATGCTTAACAAGTAGAACAGCCTAGTTGTTAAACATCTCGATACCGCTACTTTGGGTCGAGGTTCTAATACCGGCCCGCACCGCTATTTCTCGAAATTTCATTTTTATTTTGCCATGTGATTGCGTGCCTTCATACGATTTTTTATGACATACACGAATAAACTCGTAAGGTAAGGGATTGAACCTTATCTTACCCTTACCATTATCTCTATCTTCTACATATTTATATTTACCTATATCTACCTAAAGCTTGTAGGTTGTAAAAATCACTTGGAGCGATGAAAATATAACAAAATATTTCCAAATTCAACAAATCCTGAATCACGCTAGTGAAGTTTTTACCCGCTTCGCATAAATACAAAATCCCCTAACCTACAACTCGGGAGGAGTACTTCATCTCTGAATGAGAATACTTCGAACTACCAACACGGGAGCCAACTTTTTTGCCGGCCTTCATTGTCTACCCGGTAATTTTGTAAAAACAGGGAGGGGAATATCACGACCGCAAAAGAGGACGCCGAACCGTTTCTCCTGACTAGAACTGCAGTGTGGGGAAAGATGCCCACCCAGCCTACGTGTTCTATAGTAAGTAAGTATACCTAGTAAGTGAGTGATAGCCTAGTGGTTAAGATGCTCGACCACTAACAACGGTGGCTCGGGATTCAAATCCCGGCACGCTTTAACGATGAAGGAAAATATCGCGAGGAAACCTACTTCCCGAGAGGTCTCCATAATGTTCTCAAAAACATTTGAATGCTTCCAAACCGCACTTGGGCAGCGTGGTGGACTATAATATCATAACCCTCTCATCTCTGATAGGAGACTCGTGCCCAATATGAGAGGCTAATATGGGTTGCTTATGAGTACTTATCCTTTTACATTCTGAATATTCCATTAAAATCTATTTTGGTTGTGCGATTGACGAGCAAACATGAATAGACGAAAACATATTAAATATTTTTTTTGTGTTCTATACTATTGAGATAACTTATCGAAAAACTACTTATATATTTTAAACACATATTTTCAGACTTTAGTATATTTTAAGTATTTCATTTGAAAAAATCAAGCTTTTCAAATGCAACACTAGTAAAACATATTGTCTTGCAAGCGTCTTTGGCCTCTGAAAGTTTTTATCTGAACTTGTTTGAATTTTAAATTTTTACTCCAGGACGTTGTACCCATTGATTCTCCGTCACACGAGCACTTAGCGCCAAAGTTTTAAAAAATTGGCCGCTCGTATCCAGTGACGTAACACATCTTTTATTTCACTCAAGTATTGCCTCTTAGTCTAGACTTACTTTGGTCGTGTCGCGGGATCGGTGCAAATAAACAGCCACGTGTATTATGAATGCCTAGTAGGCGAATGCACTCACATGCCTATAACTTGCAGTTTATGAGAAATGCGGCATCGTTGTTGCAGATAGGATGCAAGTAACGCGCTTCGCCATTTCAGTATTGTCGAATTTTTTAAAAAAGTCACCGTTTTGTTCGTAATAAAGTCTCCTTATTCATTTTCAGCGAGTAAATAAGTATTTTGAGTCTCTCGACAATTTTAGAAATTAAATACCAGTGTGCTTTAACGGTGAAGTTATCTATTATATTTTCAACGGCATGTGAAGTTTACCAATCTCACTACTCGGCAGGGGTATTTCTTAGGTATGAGAATAGAATGTTAGTTTAAGTTGTATAATAAACTGTTCTGCTCGAAATAAGATTTTTGCAACAGGAGGGGCAAGGGGCAGGGGGAGGGGAGGGTCATGCCTTCCTTTGGTGTCTTCATTATGGACTTTTGAGTGTGGAAATAGTGGCTTAACTGAATTACAGACATTAATGAATAAAGACTGAATACCTAAGTATACTTATAAAACTTCAAAAATAAAATTTGATGAAATCATATGACACGTTCCTGGTGATATGAAAGCATGTTCTCTCTTTCATATTAGTCGTGCCGTCCCATTTCGTTACAAGTCCTGTGACGTCATCATTGACGTCATCGTTAGAATGTTTCGCCCTCGCAGTCTAGACGTTAGAGTAATATGACTGCGGGCGGAATCTCCTCAAATGGTGTGAGAGCCTGGTACTAAAATGCACTGAAATGCTTTTCTACTGCATGTAGTGATGCAGTTGCATGGAGCTCGCGAAGTTTTATTTTTTTAAATGTCATGAGCGTAAACGAGTTTCAGTTTTAAACGGTTGGACTTATAAGTAAATACAGTAATTATTAATTTATACAGATGTTATAAATATAACAAAAATTACGAAAAAATATAGTCGTCGAATAACGCATAGAAGTTATAAAGTACGTAATACGCAGATCAAATAAACTAAGCAACATGCATCAATTGGTCAATTCTACATTTTCTATAGGTAGGTATACCTTTGGTGAGGTAAAGATACTGATACTTGCCTTTTTTTCCAGCAGTGTACCTACAGGCTGGTTAGAATAAAAATCGATTATATTTTGTTTTTTTTTATAAAATTCAAAACGAATGCATTTGTTCCAATTTTTTATGTGTATTTCTTTGAAATTAAAATTTGGTAGTGTATGAATTTTATAATTTTCGTTGTAGTAGTGGTTAATAGAATTTTCGACAAAATTGAATTGTGAGACTTTCTTTACGTTATGGAGCGACGTCATTTGACCGCAGAGGAAATGCAACGAGC
>DWKW01001501.1:0-12588 GCA_018250115.1 Doberes anticus | reverse complement strand
CCTACCACTCAGGGAGAATGCCAACGCACAAAACGGATAAAATTTGCAACGGTGACGATACCATCCAGGAGACTCTTTTGACTACCTCCTTTAACAGAGGACCATCAATAAAACATCGAAACTTGGACGGTAATGAAAAGAAAGATAGTTGCGTTGAGATAGAAAATATTTTGCTGGAGGACAAACCAATCTCAGCAACGTTTCACACGAGAAGCGAGAATGTTAATTTACACCTGATAGATGAAGAATCGCAACTAAACGACCCGATAGATGTGAAGCCTCATCTATAAAGTAAGTATTTCAATTCAAGCCACCTGAGACACAGGCTGCGTTTTCATTTGTTCAAAGTTCATTTGCGCCTCTCTGAATTGAATACCTTGGGGTACGACATGGTCTACTTAAAAATTGGGCTCCGGGCATGCGGACAACGCATGGGCACGATTCCACGATTTCGCAGTACAGCTAAACAAATATGTACTTGTAATCATGTTCATTTAGTAAATATGTTACTTCCAAATTCAAGTCCCATTTTCTTGTGTATACCGTATCAACAGTATAACGTACTCGTAAGGACCTCCCGTAGGTAGGTTGTTGGGTCTCAAGTCGTACGCAAGTAATTAAAGTTTAAATTACCTTCTCTAGGCTCTGAACTCAATATAAGCTTTAATGTTAAATCTTATTCGCTTCACGTATACACGATTAGTCCACGGTATCGATAGATTTTGATTTGAAATTTTACGTCCCATTTTAGAGAGTACCTACCATTAATTTCGACGAGCAAAAAAAGAAATTACCAAGTGATAAGGATTCATAAATATTGGAGATGTTTCAAGATTCTCGAGTTATTTGTTTTTTTTTACTGTAACAGAATACCAAATTATTGTTGATAAAACATTTTTTCCGCTGTTCATACTTTGCTTTCTAATATTTATTAACTCGGGTTATGTAAAAGACTACACCGAGTTACAGTAAAAAGCAACGAATTTAACCTGGAGGTGCTGTTCAAATTAAATGAGAAGTTTTTGCGTGTTTAGTGAACAAACTTAAAAACTTTTGATATTCCAAAAATTCTGACGATATCAGATAGGTTTTTTAAAATACCTTCAAGTTACGGACACGATCCCGTTATAGTTTATGATATAATACACAATACAGTGAGTGATGAGCAGTGAGCCTAGTGGTTAAGCATCTCGACCCCGCTACGTTGGGTCGAGGTTCGAATCCCAGCACGCACCTCTATTTCTCGAAAATTATTTTCAAATTTTTCGAAATCATGTACGTATTAATTAATTATCACTCGCTTTAACGGTAAAGTAAAACATCGTGAGGAAACCTGCATGTCTGAGAGTTCTCCATAACGTTTATTTATTTTATTTATTCATTTTTGTAAACCTATTACATAGGAGTAACAAAGGGCGAACTTAATGCCTAGTAGCATTCTCTACCAGTCAACCCTTGGTGAAGAAGAAAAGTTGTGGTAGGTATGTTAAAATACAGCGTTCTCAAAGGCATGTGAAGTTTGCCAATCCGCACTTGGCCAGCGTGGTGGACTATGGCCTATACTCTCTCATCTCTGAGAGAAAACCCGTGCCCAGTAGTGGGACGATAATGGGTTGATGAACTTTTAAAAGAGTTTCTCTTACAAAATTATTGTTAAAAACGATTGTTAAAAAATAACATCTAATTTACTAAAATCCCACGGATATAAACACACCACCAGATTGGAAAATAATATAGAATTTAGAAACGAAGAAATATCTGAAAGGCTTAACCCAAAATCCGAGTTAACCTTAAATCCCTTTACAAAGGTTTTCGGTTGAATTCATATGGAAAAAAGATGGCTCGAAGTAGACTGAAGTCAATTTTAAAAAGAAATAATCGCGTTATTTATTGCCGCTGCCAGAGAGGAACCATTTTTAATCTGTTCTAAGCACGTACAGGCTGATTTTATGGAAGATTAAAAACTTAGATCGACATCTATAAAGTTTTGAATAGCAATAAACTTAGATACTTGTTTCACCGTGACTGAGTAATTAGCATCTAGCGAGTGGGAGCGAGAATTCAAACATTATTAATTCAATAGAAGCAAATGTTTAAAGAGCCTTCGGTCTGTATGAAAACAATACTCTAGTCCAACTTACTACTTCTACAGAATATTTATGATATTTATACAATAAGTAATTTTTACCCTTAATAACGCATGCTCTCATCTAATAAACCAAGAAAAACAATCTTCAATCCCTTTAAAAGTATAAACACTGCTGTCATAATATGTTTTGTCAGCGAATAAATACTTGACACCTATTTTACCTCTTGCGATGGAACCAGTCTGGTAGCCGAGACTGAACTAAAACTAGATTCGGAGTTAATTAGACCGATTACTATGCCGCGGCGTATTACTTATGTGAATTTTAAGATCTCATTGTGGACTTCAAACGAATCCGCTGTGTATACTCTTGCATATTTATGAGGAGTTTGTATTATTTTGGTTGTGTATTAATTTTCGTGGTGGGTTTCGTCTACCTTAAGACGACGCCACACGTTTTATACTCATTAGTCGTATTAGTGGTGTGAAAATATTAAAACAGGCTCTTGATCATAATTGTTAATAAAATTGTTAAAAAACATATGTATGTTTCGTTTCTAAATTTAAATTACGTAAAGTTAGATATCGATATCAAATCCACCAATCCATACAATAATGGGTTGACTATGATGATGATATACTACTAAGCTTTCTAGTATTACTAGATGATCGGCATAAGAATATTGATCTTAAGATTTCAAAGCACCTTTTTATAGATCAAACTATTAATTAGAAACACGTGGTCAATAAATTAACGGAAGAAGAAAACCGAGATGTATAACCACACGAAAGCTTCAATAAACATCTATGATTCAAAATTACGAACGATTACATCCAATTACAACGAATCAAGTATTAAAACTGGATTTATGAAACCGAAATTAACACTCGCCTTTACCCCGTTGGCCTAATTGCACCACCACCATATAATAAATCAAACTGAATCGAGACATAACGAAATTGTAGCAAGGATTCCAGATCTAATTGGGTCCGTACTTTCGAAGCTTGGACCTATCAATATACATTGATTAATGGTATCGAAAGACCTCAGTATAATTGCCAAGCGAGACCGTCATGAATCAACTGCCAGAGTTATAAATCTGATAACTGGAACTAGTTTTGTAACTTGAATAACATTACGAGCTACTTCGTCCAAGTCTTTCTGAGTGTCTCTCAGCTTTTTTCTTTCCAACACTCATCCGCTTTATGTTAAACACCATGCCATGTATAAATATTTTGATATTTTTATCTTATCAACTTGTTTAATGAGCTAACAGAAAGCAAACAATAAAAATAAATTACCCACCGTATTCGCTTCTTGAATACTGACGCAGGTTTAAGATATTTTTTAAAAATAATAAAAGTTTTGGTGTGCAAATCCTTTGTTCTAATTTTAAATTAGCCGGAAGTTCTTTTTTAAACCAATCTTCTATTTCATGAAATAAAACTATAAAAACGTTGATCAAGGTGATTTTATAAACAAAGATATCAAATTTCGTAAAACCTAGCGGAATGTAAAATAAGATTGTGTTTCGGAACAACTCAAGCGCGATTAAGTTTAGTAACAACTATCTCAAAATTTTTTACAAGCTCGTCAGGCGCCACCGTTTTTTGTTATCAATATTTAAAATTTTATAGTTTACAATCAAACCTTAATTTTCTTTAATAAATTCATGTAAACTTAAGACGCTTAAACAAACAATGTACAAAAATAGCACAATTCAATACAAATATATAAAATAAAAAAATCGATAAAAATTAAAGCTTAGTATAAATCTGAAATGAACTAGGTTAACATGATATCAAATTAAGCGTTATTTCTGCTAAAAGTGTCACAGGCGACACCGGACATTGTAACGACGGTTCGAAGAAGTCGACTTGCAGCAGTTTTCTTGCTTAGAACTAGATAAAGCACCTGTCAGACTGGCGCATGGTAGGTAAGGTAGGTAAAGTACAGTGTAATGAATGTCTGCGTCACTCAGAGGTGAAATTGAGTGTGAAGCGGCAGCGGCCAGCCGTCGGTCCCATTAAGTCGCTCGGACTACGGCCGCACTGATAAACCGGCTTCGGACGCAACGTAGTATGCTACTGGCATTATTTATCACATAGTTTTTGTGGTCAAATACTTATAACAACTTTAAAGTTAGTTTTTATAACCTACTAAATGAGAAGCAAAAGAGATATTATTAATTAACAGTTTTATGAAGAAAATAATAGAAGTAAATGTAAATTTTTCGGTGGCCAGTACCTAACTACTGTTTATTGTTATTAAAAATGAATAAAAGTCTTATCACAACAATCTTTTACCCATCAAAATCTCTAAAATCTTGGTTACAAATATGTTTAAACAATCTGTATCCTAAACACGAAGTAATAAGATGAGGCCCCCACATACCACACCGCGTCCGAGGAACCTCTCGGCTTCGGTCCATTAGTATATTCCATTTATTTTTTGTCCACGTACCTGTCCGAGTTTGGGGATTCGACTTTTTATAAGACTCCGCGACGAATACAAAATTTCTTTAGCATACAACGAAAAATAAATGATGTGCCGTGGAACTATGTAGACCAGCAACACTGGGCATTTTATTTTTCCATTATGTTTTTTCAGTTCTCAGAATAGAAAAGCAATGACTTCGTTGTTTAAAATGGCTAAGATGGGGCTATTATGTATTTATGTACCGATCACAATTAAAATAATGCAAAGTTCAAAATATCATTTGAGCAATAATACATAGTATGAGACATAAATATGTCAACAAAATTCAAATACGCTTTTTGTATTTTATCTAGCAAAAGTGAAAAATAATAAATAACGGAGATTGAGTATTCAAAAGCACAGGCCAATCTTTTTAATACCTTTTTAATCTTATCACTACAATACTGCATTTATCAAAGAATCTTAAAAGCTACTTTAATAAGAACGTTACTCGCTTAAGCAATCGCATATAACTTTTAAGCCGTTCCTAAAAACAGACAAGAGATATTAAATTAAACTAAAAAGCAAATACAGAAGCAAAGCCGTAGGCGAAGGCTGTCTTCAATCTCATTAGTGTAGGTAGAGATCGTTACCAAGACCCACCTCAGTACATTAATGATAACGAAGAATGCACAGAATCTATTGGGCTGCGTGAACACCACTAATGATGTATTATTTTCGACCACACACTTCATTTAATTGGATGATTTTAAAAACATATAGGTGCCTCCATCGACGTTAAGTTTGTATTTTGAGATTTAAATAATTCCCAAGCAACTCATAGAACAGAAATTTTAAATGCACATACGAATATTAACTAATCGTGTATATATATCGACGGAAAGTATAAAAATATTTGAGGTGTTTATGTATGTAAATTATGCTTCATTAAAAATGATTATAGATAAACTTTAGACTTATAAGTTATGAAGTCAAAATCGAAATACGATATAATATGTGACAGGTGCAATTAACTTATATCGAAGTAGATTTTTCACAATACATAGATAGTTTAAAAATAAAAATTACAACAAATCTTTCTAATAGTAGCTCACTAACGAAAAACTAACTGTACAGCTACTGACTATAAAAAATTTGCAATGATCTTACGCCATTACAATTTTACAAATAAGTCAACTCATTCTGTTAAAAGCTGCGGTGCGAAAAAAAAATGTAATATAAGAATGCTAATATAACTTGCCGTGGCGGTTGCAAAAATATACTTAGTGAACAACTCGGCTCATTTGCATTATGTCATATACTAACATGTAAACGTTTAGCTACTGTCAATTCGGATTCTGTTGTCGATTCAAAGGCTATTTGATTATTTATAAGAATATTTAGAACATAATTGCTAATGAGATATTATTATCTTATTGGCGAAATATTTCTGAAAAAGTACGAAAGCAACAGATAAAGTTTCATGGTGGATAGGAGTAATTGCTTTTTAATTTATAATAAGTTGTTAACCAAATAGCAAATGAGCATATAGGCAACTTCAGTCCAAGTGATTATTACAGCCCGTGGACAGCCAAAGCCAAAATCACCGCTAAGTCTTAAATGAGTTCATACTTATATGTATGTCACAACGCATGTTTGGCTGCTCGTGAGGACTAAGTTGGATTGCTTCCTATGAACACTCATACCCAGAATACACATTCTGCCTAACCACACACTTCAAAATTAAATACAGCAGTGTTCTGACTGCTGCTTTACGGCAGAAATAGGTGGTTGTGACGCAGGCAAGCCTTCGACACTTGTGTCAGAGTCTTAACTCTATCACCATACCACGATGTATTTATGTACCTATTTAATGTAACTAGGTACTAAAAAACTTGAGCATTCCAAAAACAATTCCAGTCATAGCCATTATTTCCTAATTTTCGGTATTCATATATTATATTCTTTTCAGACTACTGCAATATTTATGTAACATTTTCATCTGTGTCTTTTTGTACATTGTAAATCTTATCTAATAGTAAGAAGAGTCAGAAAAATTGAAATACTAAATTTAATATTTTTCTTGACGTACACCATTAGCCTCATTCAAAACTACCACATTAATCACGTTAAAAGTGGCAACAAAAACTGTACAGTTTCGTCATTGCTTCCGAGAGTTTAAGTCAAAAATATCGACTAAAATCCGCACTATTCTAATGGTAATTAACTGAAAGTCAGCGTTGGCGTTCCTTCTGACGGAGCTATAGGTAGCGCAACAATAAATCGACTTAAAGGGAACCAGCTTAGTTGGCTGTAAAGAGATAAAACGTTGCGTGGGACGAATGCCAGTGAAGAACAGTTGCTCGGGAACAACTTTTATGTACACTAATACGTCGTCGTCTGTTGGTTTTCGACGATCATTTTAACGTGTATGGCTGTCGTTGTAGTCCTTCGGAAGCTTTCTTCTTCCGAATACGATAAAATCGAATGTGTGCTACGATTACAATAATTGTAAAAACATGAAACTTGTAAAACATTGAAAGAACGCACAAAACGATACGACATATGAAGTACACAGCAATAATTGCTTCTGAAATGAAATAAAATCTATGAACAGCTTTAACATTTTTAATGTAATATTATAACTGCTTCATCATTTCATCACGTTAAAAAAAAATTGCGTTTTTAAAATGCGCATAGAACTTAGCAACTCAACCTTAACTTTTGGTTGTATAAATTTTCTTACAAGATTGTTTTTTCCTATGAGTGGAACCGCGGATTTCTATTAATTTGAATAAAAATCCACATCATGGGATATTAGCGCAAGATCTACAACGTAGATAAGTACAAGTCGAATAAATAGAAAACCTTTCGTATCTATTAAGATTGTGTTTTGTTGCGGTTGTCAGAAAACCGTAGAGTTTCCAATATCAAAATCTGCCACTTGATTATACAAATTGCAAGATTATGTTAATTTAAACTGTTTAAGTTTCTTTGATTTGCAACTAATTCCACAGCTTATGGATACCATTTCTGACTATAAATTTATGTATTAGCTGTCGCTACCGTTTTGCGTTTGTGTGGGTTTAAATACAGTTAACCAGATAGATATATTTTTTTTTAAGAATGGACTATTAAAAAGCGGTACACGTGGAAAAGTAATTTTGTGAAGATCGGAACAGCATGGTGACATTACTTCTAAGAATTCAAAAAAATCGAGCCCATTTGTCGTAAAAAGCAGAGAAGTCTTTGAATAATCTAGTTAAAATTAATAGTGAGTGATAGTTTCATGGTTACGAATCCACGCATCTCTTAACGCGTATTAGAAATAAATTATCACTCACAGAAAACCCTCGTGCCTAGCAGTGGGATAATAATGAATGGATGAAAATTATATGGTTTTAAGTATTGTGAAGTTCAAAGTATCGCGAAAAATTTCCGATTCTATTATATATTTTTTTTGATGTCTCTCTTAATTGGACTTATATAGGAAAATAATATAACATGGCGGCGAACGCCATTTTAAATATTATTATTTAATGACTCAACCTACATCTAATTAAGCCCGCGTAACCCATTAGCATATGGTTTCTTTGTCTGTTTTATGGTTCTCATTTTATATTGCCGCTGGAATGACTTAATTTCATTTGTTGATGCTATCTTGTCCAAGTTTTTGCATGTTGAGCTTCTGTTTGTTCTGTTATAAAAACGTCTTTACTTGTATCGCAAAGTTATCCTCTAATTGCTCCGTTTAGAACTAGTAGATTGTGTACGTTTAATATGTACTGTTTATCAGATATAGTGATAATTAAGCAAAATTATAAGTAGAATTAGTTTTTTGTGTGTTTGTTGTGTATCGTATTTCCACAAGCAACCGAGTCTGTATTATCTCGATTTTCTGGTAGTTAATGTGTAAACTAAACGTAAAAAATAATGTATCTTTATTTACTTGTATTTGTATAAACACGATAAATACTTTACATTTTCTTAGTAACTGCTCATGTAATTCCTCTAGTCGTGTACTTGAAAAAAAAACCTTCTTACTGTTTAAACAAACCTCCTCATTATAGAAATAGTAACTGAATGGCATTATAAAACCGTCATTCGAAAATTCAATTTTTTTTTTTTACTTTGAACGGTAATTATTTATTAGAAAATCTTTAAAAGTAATCGTTTCAAATAATTTATAATAGTTACTTCCAATATACTTACATAATTAGAAAAATCCAACTGAAACTAATTGCGTACGTATAGTCGATAGCGGCATCAATCCTACTAGGAGGCTATACGGAGATGAGAGGGCACTGACCCGCCGCATTCCGGCAGACCTGCTCTCTTTACTTAGATGTTTTACTGAACGTCCGTAATTAGTATTTGAAACCCTATACAGAAATGTCTTTTACTTATACTTTGGAAACGGACTTTTTAAGACTTGATCAGATGTGAGTAAGATAAAGTCTATATTTTTCATGATGAAGATAGTGCCAAATCTAATAATTACGAAGTTTTTTACTTGTCATATTTACTGCCTGTATGTATTTGGTTAACACAGCAAAAATGTATTAAAATCAGAATTTTTCAACTAAAATGAGTCGCATACGTTTCTGATAAAAATTCTTTACGTGTTTGTTAAAGATATTTGAATGTTACGTACTGTATAATAAGCTATATTGTGGATACCAGTACAAAATGTTACAATTGTAGAGCATTTACTCAAAAGTTGGCGACGCGACGGGAACTTATGGCAGATGAAACTGTGTTTTGAAAAAAGTGCGTAACACGACAAGCTATTTATAATTTTTATGACATTTATAAGTTGGCTACCGGCACACTTTATCTATAAAATAATCACGAATAATTTAATAAAATAATCCTTTAGAATTTATACTTTCAGTTTGTTTTAAATAAAGTAATTTGATGCAGAATTTACCAAGAACTTGATATCAATCTTGCATAACTTCACAATTTAACCTTAAACTTTCAGAGAAATTTTATTTAAGTAAAGTATATCAGAATGAACTGGTTCTGAAGCGATTTATATAAAGTACAAGTAAGGTATTTCGGTTTCTTAAAATATTTTACTGTGCGACGTGTGTATTTGATACACCGAGTTTTGTTAGTATGGTAGTAGGTACATGAGCAGGTAGGCTGCTTGATGCTTAGTGGTCATTGTAGCCCATGAACTTAAAAATTTTGTGTTACGAAACTTAACTCCAGACAACTAGACTTCAGACTGGAAGCGCTGGTACACAAGGCTAAACTAAACTTACATGTATTTAATTTTCAGAAAATTAGTCCTTAGATCCTTAGTCCAATGATTGATAGGTCAGGATAGATAAGGTGAGGTTTAAGCACGTTTACATAACTCGTTAAGCTTCTTGAAAATTGCTAATAAATGTACTTATTAATAAAGTGTAGTGTTAATTTTCAACTGTAAGTATGACTGTACATACTTCATTTTGATCTCCAGATGGTCGACTATGTTCACACTTAAAATGAGAAAAAAAATCTATTGAGAGAAATTGATTCGATCCGTAGAAGTGGTCGAGATGCATAGAGTTAGGCCAGTTTTAGACAGATATCTTCTTAATAAAAAAAAAACCTATAGATTTTGATTAAGGTACTTTTAATGTGTCTACGACCTGTATTATATCGTTGGGTTAAGATAAATTACAGTGACCCTAGAGACCATAACATAAATCCACTATGAGTTATATGTATGAGTATGTACCAATAATATCTTTTATAACTTATTCTAATTAACGGAATTACAAACGAGCATGCAATGCATGTAATGTTACGTGGTCACTGCTGCACTTGGTCATCCATATCGAACTTCAACTAGGTCCTAAATCTCAACTGAGGTCGTACGTGAATGCGGTGCTACTCTTCTTGTAAACGGCAGGAATAGGCACTGCGGTGATGCCACCGCAGACAAGCCTTCGATATAATACTCTACCACCACCAAAATTAAAATTGTATTTAAGAACAAGTAAAATTTAATATCATCAGTATTAGTAAAAACAGATTGTTTTTCATGTTATGATTGTCGTCCGAATGTTTTCATAGAATTAAAATCATAATTAAATATTGTAGAAAAAGCGCCCGACTTTATAGATAGTACCTTTAAAAAAAGTACAATGTTCACCTCTAGACACTTCTAAAGTCTTTACCAGTTACCGATCGCTGTTCGATAGGCAATCTCGAACCCACGATTGGTTTGAGAAAAAAAAAATCTGTTTCTGACCCGGATCGATAGCAGAAATACCACCTCGTCGTTTCAGTTTTAAATCGCTTTAACTTTTATCACTCGGACGTTGCATTTTAATTCGAATTTTAAATAAGGAAGCAATTGCTACAGCGTTTTGCGTCGAAAAATTTAAGCGATCGAGTCGTATCGAAAATTGTTTGACTCCATATTCTCTGCGCTGTCACAACAGCTGTGGGTACTGTTTGTAAAATGAAACGAGGACGTTTTTGAGAACCTGTTTCTCGCACAGGCGAATGCCGGCGCGTTTTCTCAATGAATTTCGTACTGAGAGTATTGAGTTTTTAGAGCGTCGTAGTTGACTAACCGACTTTTCAATTACCAGGATCCGTTCGTCCGTTACTATGACTTCAAACTAAAACCATTTCAAAATCATGAGTCACTTCCCCATTTTCCTTACGGCGCGGCGCCAGCGAGTAAGTGTTTCTTCCACCAAAACACATTATCCGACCGGTAACCGTAATGGAAAATATTTTTTAATGTAAGCCATTAGCGCGAGACCACAGTCCTCTCTGTAATTTCGAGCTTCACTTTTTTTAATCTCCGCGCCGCGCCTGATGGGATTCTGAGCGACTGTCCATCGTGATCCTTATCTCGAAGATATAATAAGAAGAGACAGACGTTACTTATATTTTATTTAACGTCAAAATTGATCGAATTGGTGCGATAAGAGCACTGGGGGGGAAATATTTGTTTATGTCATTAATAATTACGTGTATTACGATTGTCCCCATTTTTAAGTCATGAAATTATGTTCTCTGTTTTGTGCTTCTAACCATCTTTTCTGTTGTTGATGAGATCGTTTGCTCTGTAATATTTAATGGAGTGAGTTTCCAAGGTTGCTAAGTATGTACGGTCAACGCCGGAACGTAATGTTTAGTTAGTAAGAATTGTGGATTTTATTGTCTCGGTTGGTGTGGCGAGCGTTTTTCTAAGTAACTTGGTAATTGCCTTGTTAATTTGAATTCGTTGGCGGTCTCTTTGATGGCCAGAGTTGTTTGACCGGTGGTTCCGAATCCGTCATCCACGTATACACCTCAATTTATTTCAGAATAAAGATATCGCGTTAATTATATATTTCTAATTTATTGGACGTAGTTCTGAGAGTAGTATTAATTCGATTTTTTTTGTTAATTGGATCGTTTCTTCTAGATTCATTTAATGGCTTACTTAAAAACTGGATTTGTTCATCAATGTCTATATGTCATTTAAATAAGTATCATCTTAAATCTTCGGTCAGTGTCATTTATTTC
This sequence comes from Doberes anticus, assembly GCA_018250115.1. Classification (NCBI taxonomy): domain Eukaryota; kingdom Metazoa; phylum Arthropoda; class Insecta; order Lepidoptera; family Hesperiidae; genus Doberes; species Doberes anticus. Next base: position 562 of record DWKW01001501.1, on the reverse strand, counting down.
TAATTGAGATGATTTTATTTAAGTATTTAAAAAAAGTGTCGAGATATCAAAATATTTTAATGACTGAACCACAGACCTTCTAAACTAAAAATTCAAGTTTCTACAATACTTCAACTAACCAAATACGGAAAATTTAAGATTTTCATACAAGACCGTGACGTACTAGTAATTGAATAGCTAAGCATCTAACCTCCTGTTCTCGTCCGTTCAAGTTTACATAAAACCGGTCTGTCTGTCCATTTCAATATTTGCGTGACAGTTAGCGAGGTTTTGTGTTCTTAGTTCATTCATGGTATTTCTGGTTATGGAGGTACTGATTTCGTAAGTAATATTGGTACAAAATTCAATTTTATAAGTAAACTTTCAGGCTAGCATAAGTGAACATTTCATTTAAATACAATTTCTTAAAAACGAATAAGATTCGAATAGTAATAGAAGGTCTTTGGTAAATAAAAAGATAACTACAAAGTTGGATGGCTAACATAATTCACAATTCATCAAAGGAATATCGTGACATCTGACTCAAAAACTTTTAAATCTTTTCAAGTTTGCGATAGAAATA
>DWKW01001500.1:0-12588 GCA_018250115.1 Doberes anticus | reverse complement strand
TGTCAGCTTTATAGAAGAACCTCTTAGAGAAGTCCTTCATGCAATGGGCTAGGGTGGGAATCCCTAAATCGCGATGTAGATCTACGTTACGCATGTACCAAGGTGCATTTGTGGCGTAACGCATGAAGCGAATTTGAGGATTTACGCTTATGATTCTAAATCTAAGCAGTAGACGAGCTTCGTAGCTTCGTCGCAGTCGTACGTTTGGGCTCTAGCCCTCTCGGTCCTCTAGGACCGTAGGACAGTTAATGCAAAGTGGTATAACAGTAAAAAAGCAGTCTAAGCTTATGAAACGGCCATTTTGACAAACATTGGATACATCACTCAGCATATTATTACATTTATGAATAACTATCGAACCAAACTTGGTTAGCATGGCGAACTATACTATACTATACATATAACTTGAATGTACATGTATGTAAATATATAATGATTTATAAGCATCAAGGGTTTGAGACCTTGTTGCATGCAAAAATTGGAATCTTTCATATCCTCACCTGCCACTGAGGTACATATGCACTTACACTGCCGGGTCTTATAGTAATCCCAAGGGAACATCGTTAGCGTGATTCAGAAACATTTTTATTAGCGACATCTGTCCGTGTGAATCGAACTTACGGCTACACTAGCGCCAACTTGGAGTTTCTCTTAGTTTCATGTTAAGTTTGCAAAGACGTTTAGCTATATACATATTGATTATGTTGGAACAAAAATATTTATACCACGTTTTATGAGTTGATTGCAAAAAAATTTGTCATTATTATTAATGTACTTATGTACTTGTTACGCTTAAGGTTATAAATCAAATACGACCAACCCAGTCTAGAATGCGCCAGGTCCGGAATTATTGCGGAACATGAGAAAACCATTATTTCGTAGGTAGAGCTAGTGACCCGCCCCAGCTTCGCAGATGGAATTTCCTAATGTGGTCCGATCAGATCAAATGGTCAGTTCTTTGACATTGGCAAATCATCGGTACGAAAATTGCGTTTAGCAGTATTCTATTTTATTTTACATAATATTTTGAATTATTTAAGTCGAAGCGAAGCGAAATTTAAACATATATGGTACAGAGATATCAATTTTTACGACTTCAAACAACATGTTATTTTGTTACGGGTAATTTCTCTACATCTCTAATATCATTTAGAGTACTCATTTAAAAGATATGATGAATGGGCAATGTCAATCTACATTAAATTTCCAAGGTACCAATATATTTAACCAACTGGATAAGGATTGATACAGATGAAAAACAAACAAAAAATATCCTATGATTTTTTATTAATTGAAAAATAAGACAAAAATTATCACCGTGAGTCAACATTAAGAGATAAACACATGCCATAGCAGACTTATCTATAGAACATTTTAGGACATACAAATCTACAGTACCTACATTATTCTACGCATGTGTCTCATACAGTTTAGCGAACGCAAACCATGTTAAACGCCCGAAAAACGTTTTTTTTCGATGACTTGGTTCCAAAACAACGTTCTTTCCATTTATAAATTTAAAGTAAGAATGTGTTATGAAAAAATCTCTAAATTACAGTGACAGTCGCTTCGGCAAATCCGTTGTGTAGTTTAGCGGTCAGACGCTCATAGCGACTTTGATATGTTATAAGTTAAACGTAGAAACCGTTTATATTACTATAAACCATAAATAAGAGTAATATGAGCAACTTTGGCATTAAAGCCAGTCAAGACATGAGATCGAAGCTGCCATAATCGTAAATATATGTAGGTATAACTAGCCTTCTGCCTACGACCCTGTCAACATACATATAACAAACAAGTAACTCAACACGTCTTATTGCAACTTACGGCAGAAACGTTTATTTCAGTATTAGAATATTACGCGTTTAAACTGTGAGAATCCCGTCAATATATATATAAATATGTTCAGAGATATTTGTGTCGTTGGTTAACAAAAACAACAATGAAACATACACACAAAAAATATATTTTCTGTTCAAAAACCTCCAAATAGTAGACATCAATTACATTTACTAAAATATCTTCTATGCAATGATGTTGCCTAGTTACAATTTTAGAAAACAGATAAGATGCAAAAAAAAATCCTAAATTACAGTGAAAACTGATCAAAATTAAGTAAGCACTGCTGGGCAATATTCAACCTTAGTTTAAAATTTTTGACATCCGGTAGACATGTTTTATTGATTTGTTTACACGAATACAATAAGCGAAGTACGCCAGTCTTATAATTAACACATCTTTCTATTCTTATTACCTTTTCATATATTTAGAATGTTATAATAATAGGTACATCAACAGTATGAAAATATAATTTGAAACAATCTCAATATAGCGTTACGGGGGGGACTATGTGGTGGTTGTGATGGTGGCGTTTAAAAAGTCGTATATAATATTGTTGTTGTTGACGCACGATTCGTCAACAATTACAATAATAAGCCTATGATCCGAAAACTGAACAATCGCCTTTAGGGGTGTTTCGACATGAACCAAATCCAATAAAAGTTGTTCGTACTCGAAACGTACAGTGCCTTTAGACGAACGTTCGTCTGAATTATTTGCCCGAAGACCTCGGAGAAATAAGGAAAACAAACAAGCGCCGCCCGATCATTCTTAATCCAGCTGTCTCACACACACATCTCGTCTAAAAACAGACTATTTGAGCACTAAAAAAATCGAATTTATGTGTCATTCGCCGTACAGTTTTGATTTTGTTACCGAACGTCAAGAATAAACTGCGTGGACGATTTCAGTCACCGTTGAACCATTATGTAACCATATTTTGGAAGTGCCTCAAATGGAAATGAAAAAATGTTCCGATAAGTGGTTCGTACGCAAGTGTATGTATATATCCATTATAAAGTAGCTCTGTACGCCTGTTGTGCTTTCACGGTTGAACCGCTGGGTCGATTATGATGAAATTTAATATGGTGATAGTTCGCTTGGGAAACGTAGGCTTTTTTTCGAAATTCAAGATCTTTGTATATTATATATTTACTACTTTCACATATTTATATGTATTTTATCCTAAATACACGAGATCGGAGTCTCAGGGCATAGTATATATAATATTTTGAAAAACCAAAAATATCTCACAATAAATAAAGTAAATGTTTATTAACAAATTACTATAATTTTATAATTTAGATCAAAATATAGATCGTGCCCCTGTATAACCTAAAAAACACCAACAGTGATGCATAATTATAATTAACAACTTTCATTATTGACTTTCGTCACTTTTTGCTACAAACAGAATTTATATATATATGTATAATGTACATTTATATTTTACTTAATATTATCTAGACACTAATAGTATTATTCTTTAGAATAAGCCACTTCGATGTAGTTACAGGCAACTTTTTAGAAACTTTCATAATTACATTGTGTAGTACTCGCACGAGTTCTTTACAATCATAGTCACCGTTGGAAAGGAAATAATGAGTTAATAATCGGCATTTATGCCTTAGAAGTGCTGGGAGATACTAAAGAACTCACGCCTATATTATTAATTCTAAATATATTTATCTTTATATTTGTTTCGTTAAACTATTCTAACTTATCGAATTAATTATTAAGAGACGATTTGCGCATTAAATAACGTGGATTATTCCACGCACCTCGCAGTTAGTATAATTTTACTTTACGTGGCTAATATAACTATAACGTTTTCAATAATTATTGCTTAAATATTTTAAATAAGCCAAGCATCTAGTGCGGTCATTTTCTTCATAGTTACAAGATAAAACATTCAAAAAGAGAATATGTCACTCAGGTCACAGATTACAAATAATAGATGACCGAATTGCCACACGTTAATTACTAATACTACCTGTGATTTCTTTACAATCAAATACTACTAAGTCGAACAGCGACCGACAGACTTCGATCGTTTAAAATCTAGAGAAGGCACTTTCCCAATACTAGGCCAATATATACAGAACTCAATTAAATTACACTATATAAGCCTATACTACAGTCCTAGTATTCCATATTGCTTCCAGTGAGTTTTATGAACAAGGTTGTCTTATTCATAAACTATGTATTACCATTATGAATCACTATAATACACAATAGTCATCATAACTGAATTGTAAATAACGTCACTTATACCAATTACTTTCAGATTTCTTCGAAACAGACTTTTTTTACTTTACGAGACCACCAGTTGAACCAGACCACCAAAAAGTATGGTTCCGATTTTATACACTATCAATAGGTGTCTAGATTTACAAATAATTGATTTTTGTGCTGAACTTTATCGCGAGGAGCAAAAAAAATTCAAGATTTATATTTTCATAATCCGATTCAGATAAAAAATATCAATTTTGTTTTAATTAAAAATGCGACAATCCTAAATAGGTAGGTAGTATTTATATAAAATAAACTATCTTAACTATGTACCCCAATCAAATCCATGTTAAAATAAAGGGTGGCCCATAACAAAGTTCGCTATTGTTTTTTAAATAACACAGCTTTCCGCGGGGTGAGACGAACGAGAGGGGCGTCATTCGGTACCGCGTTTCTTAAAAATTTTAGTAGCCATGAGCCACTTCACGGGGGACCAAAGCGCGTTCGCTGTGCAAGCGTTTTTTGAAAACAATCACTCGTATATTACTGTGCGACGTTTATTTCGAGTAAAATATCGATTGCAAAGTCTACGTCAGTGCCCTAGCACAAATTTAATCAAGCAGTGGTTAAAGAGGTTTAATGACACCGGTTCAACATTGCCCACTAAACGTCAACGCCGCCCTCGGACTGCACGGACTGAAGAAAGAATAGAGGAAATTAATGAAACTGTTCGAGTGGATCCTGAACTGTCAACACGAAGGCGTTCGGAGGTTGTAGGAATTACTCGTACGAGTTTAAGACGAATTTTATCACGTAATTTAAAACTTCACCCTTACAAGATTCAACTTGTACAGTTAAAGTTAAAGGAAGCTGACCTGACTAAGAGACTGCAATTTGCGTCTTTAATGCTTGAGCGGTTTTCGAACTGTGGGAAAATTCTCTTTTCCGACGAAGCCCATTTTCATATTGTTAACAAACAAAACTGTCTGTAGGTACTGGAGTGCGAAGCAGCCGTCGTTGAAACATCAAAAGCCACTTCATTGCCAAAAAGTTACGGTTTGGGCAGCCATATAGGTAAAAGGGTTGATTGGACCTTATTTCTTTGAAAATGACCGCGGTCAAGGCGTTACTGTTAATAATTCAGAACGTTATGTTCAGATGCTAAAAGACTTTTTGCAACCAAAGCTTCAAGAGCTCAACGAGTACAAATCTATGACTTGGTTTCAGCAGGACGGAGCCACTTGTCACACATCCAATGCTAGCATGGAGGTCGTACGGGAAATGTTTCCAAGAAAAGTCATATCGAAGAGGGGCGACATTGAGTGGCCACCACGAAGTCCAGATTTGTCGCCTTGTGATTCCTTTTTATGGGGACAACTCAAGAGCAAAGTCTACTGTAACACTCCGAAAACACTTGCTGAATTAAAGCAAAATATGTGTGCTTTTTGGAGGCGTGTTTTTGAAAACCTTCGGTGTCGTTTGGAAGAATGTTCTCGAAGATCTCGAGTACACCTTAACGATATAATTTTCAGAAAATAAATATTCCCTCCTTTGTTTAATGAAAAAAATATATTTGTCAAAGCACAACATTTATATTGTTTTATATTTTTTAAAAGTGATCTTTATTATGGCCCACCCACAACCACACAATATTATGGTTACCACACAATAAATAAAAATACAGATTATCTACCTGTCAAAATTCACAATCACAAAAAAGCAAAACACAGAAATAATCATTGTCAGATATCTGACCTGAGATTTAAATTAACGAACGATTCTTAAAGCACTCCATTTTTACAATTAAATACATATAAGTAGTATATTAATTAGGAAGTCAACGTTTGGTTCGATGTACTCTTGACTTATTCATAAAGGCGCAACAGTTTCTTGTCAGATGTAATCCATTTTATACACACTTAACAGAAGTTTTTTTCGTTTGTTTCTTTGTTCCATAATTTGGCCCGTATTACAGTTAATATTTACCTACATCAGGCACCAGACTCTCACTTCTCAGGGTTTAAGACTATCGAGTTGTACTATATCCCATAACAAGTGTGAGAGTAAATAAAGGATTTCTTATTATTATTTATTTATTTATTGTCATTTCTAAATCGAAATATCAGACAGTCTTATGTAGAAGGCTCGTCTGTAGCAGCACACCGCCGCAACTATTTCCACCGTATAGCGGCACCGAGGGCACTGCTGTTTCGGTTTGAAGGTTGTGGTTAAGTAGAATACAATGGACAGGAGTCACAGAAAGTTAGTCGTCAGTGGTAGTTACGTATCCACTAGGAGATAGGACTTCCATCCTATTTGAGCTTGAACGTGGATATCCATGGGTTGCAGTGACCGTTAAAAATCAGGTGACCTGCATGCTAGTTTATGTTGTTGGTGTAAAAAATGATAGACCCGTATTATAAAGCTCTATTTTTTTGTAATAGCAAATCTCTTACTACACTTGACTGCAAATGTATCAGAAATGATTTTGCAACTTAAGTGGTATACGGGAGGGTAGACTCATAAATTATTTCCCACTATGGAAATTTCACGACATTTCAGTTCAATTTTTTATAAGCGTGCGATTAACTTGTAATTGCAACATCTCATTTCTTAGACCGACCATGACTTAAACAATCCCTCCAATAGTTTGTGTGCAATTAAACTCCAGTATTTTTATATTTTTTTTTATAAATATTTGGTAGTCAAACCAATAGACCTCATGGAATTATCCTTTTAATCAAATAACGATTTGTATACGATCTAACATAAACCATCAAATTACGTATTCTAATTACTGGTGAATCTCCTCAAATAGTATTTTTCAATAAATATTTGTTATGACACATACGAGCCGCGATTTACTGCTGCCTTTATATACAAAAATAAATATAGACCATTCATTCCTCAAATACGTTTCAAGACAAGACGACATAGTAAGACTAAGCATAAAAATTGTTTCAATATATTTTTTATAAACATATGGTGAGTGCGAATTCTATTATTTTTACATTTGAACCTTAACAGCAGAGTATTATATTATTTAATCTAAATGTGAGCAACTACCACAGACGAAAAATACATTGCTTATATAAATATAAGAGTATTCTTATTTCTCGTTAATACATGTTATGAACAAGGCACGTTTAGTATTATAACTATCGCTATGAACAATATAATATTTGTGCTTAATAAATAATGTAAGTATATTCTGTTTTCATAGTTCACTATAAGGCAGTTCGTTACTTTAATGACCCTTGCGCGTTTCCATAGGCACCCTTAAACTATTATAAAACTATACTATAACTATATTATACTAAAACTATATTATGTTTCAGTATTGGTCCTACTTATGACAATTTTCCTACACTTGCTAACGAGTCTTCTTTTCGATGTAACGCTCTCCTAAGCCACAGTTTTTGAGCACACCGCAGCCTTGTGGGTCCGTGTTTTCGGCGGACCCACTTATAGACAGTATCACATCTGGAAATTTTCAAATATCCATTAAGATGTGTTAGTTACGAATTCATAAATGTAATCAATCACCAGCGCTCGCTGACAACCAGGCACATTACAATCAGATGATAACATCGCTCTGATTTATATGAAAGAACCATGAGCGAATAGAATCATAGAAGGCGGCTGAACTCAGGCTATCTCACTCGCACCGTATTCCCAGTGTACCTACAGTGTAACAAAATACATGTTTGAAATAACGAGCAAAAATTTACATCAATAGCAATTACATAGTACAATAAATTTCACAGTTTCATATGTATACAAAGCGTTTATTAATTTAATTCAAAGCCAGCCATTTCATTACTTTATTTTGATTATTTAATAAATCAAAATTATAAAATATCTATAGAAATCAATTATTATTATTTAAAAAATCAGCTTTTCACACTTTGCTACGTCCATGCCACCATTTATAATTCTTCTTTAATGACTTGGATAATACCTACTTTACCGGAACGCATGCCACAGCATCCAGCAACATGATTGTTTTTTGCCAACTAATTGCTATTAGTTGTCAAGTCCACATAATATCATATGCCGAGACAATTGACAAGTCAATCTATCATCAGTGCACTAGTGCACAGGGAATGTCTAATAACAACTTCCATACCGTCCCACGATCATGACAAAGCCACACGAATCAAAACAAATTTAATGTCATACCTCTTCAGAACTGGTGTCAAACTCCAGCTTGATGTCGTTGGTCAGGCCCTCCACGTCCACCTCGTTCTCTGTCGCATTCAGCATATTCAATGTCACCTGCCATATTTCAATACGCATTTAAGTACACTGTAATACTAAGCAGTACAACGTGAATTTGTGTATACGCAAAACTATGAAGTAGACACTACAGACAGACTGTGAAGTAGTAAACAATGTAAGTATTTATCGTTTTTTATATCATAAAATTTTGTAATTGGCTCTACAAATTCCACTACAAAAATGAGTATTGTAAGGATTCGGTAAATATTTCGATTGAGTTAAACATACACAAAACAATGGACTTACATATTGTTATCAAAGGTGAATTAATTTTAGACAGCGAATGTAAAATTAATGCGTAAAAACGATAGATTATCTCGGTTGTGTAAAATCTATGACAAAAGATTTTTTTTAACACTGTTTTTATTCGCTTCCTACAGTAAATTTACAGTTTTGTAATTATCAAACAAACCACTTTACCAGTGAAAAATTCCACCTATTTTTCATTCACACAAACATGCGAACACTAGTCAACATTGTTACAGATCTGCAGCTATCTCAAGGTAATGCTATCCAGAAACGAATAGTCCGAAATTGTATTTAATTGTTTAACGATTGTATTTCAATTAGTACAGACTAGTCATTACATTGCTGTGCTGTTTAAAATTATAAGAAAGGGGTGCAGCGGTGATACTTCCCGAATCGCAAGGCCATGATGTTTTCAATCTTCGGCGGTTGGTTTTAAATGAAATAAAAGATGGCCAAAGGAATTAAAAATTTTGCCAGTTTTGCGTTTTAACAAAGTCACGTTGTAACGACAAGTACGTGCTCAAGATGTGCTCTATACGTGCGCAAGCTACATTTGAATAGTTTATCAATGTTTGGTAGAATAGTATGCATTACGTGCACGGCAGAGGTAGGGTTCCCAATCCTCCGGATTACGGGAATTATTTTCAAAGGCCCGAGTTCCAGAACTAAAAATATTTGTCATTGAAAAATCGCGTACCTAGAACTTATGTGACAATGTTTTAAATTGCGTCAGTAAACAATAACAAATATAAGCGATTTTCATTAAACTAACTGCCCCCCATTAAAATCTCTGGTCTGTGTTGTTTCTTGTGAGAGTTGGCAACCCTACGTACATATGCGGCACTGGTAAATAAGAATCGAAATAAATCATCAAGTCATAGTGATAATTGAGTAATAACATACGAATTGTCTAAGAAATTAATTTTATTTTAACTTAAGATGGTAAGTTTTACAAGCAGTCATTCATGTTGCACATGGTCACGATTCAAATGTAAAGCAACAGCATGGCATATATTTTTACTGCTGCGTGCATTCATGTATGGAATATGCATTATGAATAATATCGATAGCAACCAATATAACAAACAAAATATAAATACCAAGACTTTTAGGTTTTTTAGTCAATAATTTTAGTTCCTTACAGATTAACTTAGCAATGATTATGATTGATATCCTCTGAGTGCATCTTAGTGATTGTCCTCTGGTAACTGGTAATTCCTTAAAATAATTTATTAGTGCATGAGGAATTCTATGTTTCGCCATACAAATTACACATTATCAAAGCATGACACACTCACATGTAAAATATCTAAAGAAAACACAACGTGAAAACCCACTTTTGTTTGCCACATTCAAATAATTTCTTCTCAAATAGCAAGCTAGCTTGAACACATTTTTAATGGTAAACCTAAAAAACGTCTGCCTCACCTAGGCACTAAACACCTCCCACCTTTTTCAGTCATGCAAAAAACTTATACCAATATACTATACTATTAGGAATTAAGAACTATACTAATATCATTGAAATTCAATAAAGCCTAATTAGAAAAACGATTTTTGATGAACCTCCTCAATAACCTCTTTGGTCAGAATGTTGATAAAAATAAAACTAGTAAATATTCTAAAGACGGAAGTTGACCCTCAAGTAGGAAGATAATAGTTAAAAGTGGCATCCAACAATGAACTAACAAGGCAAACAATAAACAAGGATTACCTTTAATGAGTAAAGAAATAATTTATTGCAATTAAATTAAGAAGATATCACATTATATTAGACGGGTGCGCTCAAACTTGGCCCATCGATCAATAGAAAGTTACCCTGACTGGGTGTATCTGCAGTATGAGATGCAGAAAAAGTAAGATGCACGAGAACAATACGACCATGGAAAACAAACAAAAAATAAAAAGTAAAACATAAATTATATAAAGACAAAAAAATCACAAAATTGTATATTTCTGATTCTGGATAAACATTATATCAGCTAGGTTATGATCTTATGCAGTTCTAAGCTAATATTTTTCTGTTCATTAATCACGCTAAGACAATTATATCCAATAGGACTTTCAGTCTGAATAACTCATACTATGAATATATGTAAAGACTGAAAAAATCTAAGATTTTTTAATATGCAGCTTTGATGTACTAAAATCCTGAACTACCGGTTGTCTTACTTTTATAAGCCCTTCTGTAAGCAAGAGGCTATTAGCCATACTTAAAACTTTTATTGAAGCATCTTACGAATCCGTCAACATATTTAATGTGCCGAAATAGCTACAAACACTTAGAATCATCGCTGTTTTCGTTAGACCGTAAACAAACGCGGTACCAACTACGAAAACTCTCATGCACCAATAATCATGCAAAATGGAGAATACACTGCCTTCTTATATTTTTACTGTTTCAGCTATCTTACTAAACTTCAAGTTACGATCTTAAATCAAACTATTTTGTGCACTCTTTTGTTAATCGTTTTTTTCATCACTAAATAGCAATGCTTCATCGACGCACGACAAAAAAAAACCTTTTGAAAATTAATGCCACTGTATCTTTTTTTTTTCGACAAATAAAAATAATTTGTTAATATTCGCGGCATCTTGGTGTTATCCTACAAACTTGCTTATTGAGTGATTGGAATACTTATAGCTTGAGTAGTTATTAAATATGTAGTATCAAAATTTGTGTACGGTTTTCATTTCCTTTTTTTTTTTAAACTTTCATTGTATTTAATTAGTACGTAATTTTAAAACCATTTAATTCTCATCTACATTGTAGATTAAATGACAAAACTTTCCATTTCAATCTTAAAGCTTCTTGTAAAATAAATCCCAATGTAACAGTTATCGTGTTTACACTGTGAAAAAATAAATCTTCGTAACACGGATCTTTTATCCTCCGACCATAAGTCAATATACAACACTGGGATGTGATCCGATTCAATCGATTTTTTTGACAAAGATACTTTGAAGTAGGTATCAGTACATTAAGTGGCGCTGAGACGGTGACGAATCCAGAGGGATAGCGACACGCTGCCGTTGCCAAAAATTTAGGACGTTTATGACTTACGGCGTTAACATATGTAAGTCGTTATATTTATTAAAGCGAATATGATACATACAGATACAGCTTGTGATTCTATACAAGAGTAACTTCAGCATCTTGGTAAAAGATTTTTAACACCATCATCATCAAATCCTCCAATCAAATATTCCAACTGCTGTGGACGACCCTCTAATCAAAAACGAGTTTAAATCATAGTCTACCAAGCTTGTCAAGTGACTACAGATTGAAAGACTATACATGGCTTTGAAAACATTATGAAGAACTCAAAGGCATGCAGGTTACTTGCTATGTTTTTTTTTCCATTATAATTATTTAGGTCCTTGCAGGGATTCAAATTGTAATTCAGCAGTGTTGTCTCATAATATTAGATAGAAACTTTATTGCAGTGCTGGTATGTTTACAGTCTTGTAACCAAATGTCATCGTAATAAACCGTGTAGTTATTATATAGTGTGGTGGGTACTTATGAAAATTTCTTCAATGTTTACCCAACACTTACAATGACAATGTTAACTATCTAATAATTCAAAGTTTAACTCTTTCAGCAAGACCTGATTGGAATGTAAGCAAAACTGTAATAATTAAGTACGCCATAACAAATTAAGCCAACATGAATAAACACAGATTATAAATGAAACACTAAAGAATTAGCGTGCCATTCTGTCTACAACTCAAGTAGCACATGCTTCATTAGCCAAGTGCCAGGCAAAGCTCCCAAGATACATTAAAATGCAATAATAACAAACCAAACTCATAAAAAAGAAAAAAAAAACAATAAAAAGCTTATATTTTGTGAAAGATTAAAATAGTTAGTGGAGTTTTGAACCTCGGCATTCGTTCTTATTATGGACTGTTGGCTGATGATGCTGTGGTTGTTGACTACCTGAGGTTTTGGCAGCTGCAGCAGGCTGGTCATTGGAGTGC
>DWKW01001499.1:0-12590 GCA_018250115.1 Doberes anticus | reverse complement strand
TTTTTGTTGCTATGTTACAAGGTCTAGCTCGCACTAACTGAATAGTTTTCTCTAAGGAACATGGGACCAAAATGGAACGAAGAATCCTCCTGCACTAATCTCCCTTTCACTCTGTATAACTGTACTCTGTTAGCGGTAGTGTGTAAGTGACAGTTTTGGAGACCACGCGAACACAGTCGCGGGCAACAACTAGTATTGCACATATATGATACCTGGTGTATACATATTTACATTGATATCTACTTTTATAATATTTGATTTCTTATAAGGGAATTTTAATCTTAAGAGAAATAAAGATTTCAAAGCATAATATGGGCTATAATGGACTTTTAATGAACATTAATTAACAATGAGTCATCAGTAACTTGGCCAGTGTTGTGGACTATGGCTTAAACCCTTATTGCTTTCTTATTACTGACACATGACCCATACCCACTAGTGAGACAATAATGATGAATTTCTTGACAAGATATTGATTATGGATTCAAAGCATAACAAGGTATTAACATACCTCATCATCACTTAGCTTCTCGCCAAGGGTGGAGAGCAGATGCCGAAGTTCTGCAGATGATATAAAGCCATTGCCATCCTTGTCAAAGTGTCTCAGGCCTTCAATGAAGTCATTAGCAGTGTCTCCACTCCGAGCTTTCGATATTGCCTGTTGAGATAATAGAATAATGAAACTACTCAATCTTATCACTAAAGGTTATGTAAGCATATGTTCAGTTGTAAACTGCTTACTTCACATGTATCATCATGGTAGCCAAACTGGTTTGAACCTATCTGAAGTACTTCACTTTCCTAACTATGCAATCATTTAATTGAAAACATAATTTCAAACATGTCACCACTACCTGAACATTTGCATTAGACTTGATTAACAAACCAGTTACTGATAATGGAATTAAACTGGATGGGTAATTAGAAGACAATAGTGATTAAACTGTAACATACTAACAAAACACTCCCAACAAAGTAATATCCCCTCCCCCTCCCAATAAAAACTAAGATTATACTTAGTTTTTATCTATCTGTCTATCTAGCTTTTATAGTCTAGCCAGTCAGTATGATTCACAAGCACAATCTTTCATACATAGAAAACTCAGCTGGTGTCTCATGTAACTGTAATAGACATAAATAAATAAAGGCTCACTTGGTAAATGGGCAAGAAGACTTCAAAAGATATTCTTTCATCTGGCTTGAGGTGCAGAGTGCACTTCTTGACGTCAGACTCTGTGGGGTTCTGTCCTAGAGCCCGCAGCGCGTCGCCTATCTGCGCGACGTGGATCTTGCCGTCGCCGCGAGAATCAAACAGCTGGAATGCCTCCTGGAACTCTGCAACACACCATACACACTACTTCTATAGATACACACATAATTATCATTACAATTTCATCGTAGGCTTCGGCAGGAACAAGAGGTGCAGTTGCAAGGGCGAACAAGGGTTACCTTCCACAGAGGTGAGCTTCAATTTAGTAGGTGGTTCGTACATGAACATGTTGCGGGGGGTACGTGTGGTAGTGTACTGCGAGCCGCGAGGTCGATTGCACACCCGGTCAGATATGTTTTAAAATACAAACCATATAAGGAAACTAGGGCGTTTGCAAAAGGCGACGCTTTCGGTGAGAACGTTGATTGACGTGAGTCAGAGGCCATGCGGCGACGGCGACGCGCCGCCTTTGGAGTTCCATTGCAGCCGTTATTCAAAATCAAAAATGTGCAAAATAAGTAGGTAACAACAGATCTCCTTGGTTTGAAAGGATGGACATCGCATTTTCTCAGAGTGACTCACCTGCCAACTGATCTTCTGAATACCCAGCCTAAAACAAAGAAAACCTTGTTAGTACGACTATACCTTAGGCATTTAACAAATTTCCGTTGCAAAATTAAAATACCATTTTCACCAATTAATTAAGCTTTACACTTTCTTTATGGCTTTATATTTTTTTGTGTAAATTGAACACCCGTTAACTGTCAAAGTGAAACTGTCAAGAGTCAACTTATCAAAGCAGGCAACAAAAAACAATTGACGTTTTTATTTTCTAATCTGTGATTATATACAGGCGTGGTATCTTTTAAATAATTAAAACAGTCCGATAAGGCTAGAAATCTAAGCAAAAGGCCAGATATGTAAGGAAAAAATCCTCAGTCACAGTTAGATTTGTTGTTAACTGGCTGTTGTTTTCATACATGCTACACGTTATTAAATATAATATTTTATTTAAATGTATAATCCAAATAAAAAGCAAATTGGCGGCCAATAGTTTGTGTAATAAAATTTTTGTAAATTTAATGATTTTAAATTGTGGTGAAGCTTTTAGATGCACTTATGGCCTTGTTTATCATTGGACACCAGGCTTTTCCCTAAGTTTTGATAAGGTTGACCGTGCTAATAAAACACCTATTAAACCTGTGCTCCACTCAATAATTATTACTCCAGAGCTATGATCGCTCTTAATGCCCTGCATTGACGCTACAAATAAAAATTGTTTTTATTGAAATCTATGATAGGTTAAAAATAAGTTTTAGCTTCAATTTTTTCATAATATTCAAACAAAAAAATCTGTAATTGTTATAGTAGTATTACAAAGTGTTAATTTATAACGACATAATTCTATCTTTAAAAACATTGTAAAATGAAGTATAAAAACATTGTATGGTTTGTTTGAAATTTAGATTATTCCAGATAGTGAAAGTATAAAATGTTGTTCTTTATAACGAAAAAAATTTTTTTTCGTACTGAATTTTAAATAAAACAGAGAAGGATAGTGTCTTTGTTAGCTTTCATTCTGACATAATTTAAAAACGGTGAAATCATTTAGTAAAGGGTAGCTTATCTCTTGTAATACATTGCGAAATTTTATTTTTTAGTTTGTGTATTTTGTACCATATTACTTATCTATATATTTTCTACTTATTAAATTGTACTGTCCTGCAGTTATAAGAAAACAAAGAAAGACATATGGCATTGGTTGTGGAATTTCATCCATAAATTCATATTATTATTAAAGAAACGCCCGCGGCACATAAGAATGATAAAAATTTTAATTGACCTATCGAACTTATGAGGCCATATACTACAGAGGGGTCAAACAGTTTCTAGTTCTTTTTAACCGGTTCTGCTTAAGTCTTCTTCTTAACTGGTTCTTCTCAACCGAATTAAAAAATTCAGGAACATCTGTCAATACCCGCCCGATTTTCAAAAATTTCTTCAATGTACAGAAATTGACGCGGAATAATGATATATGCAACCGCTTTGAATTTATTCAACTACTATAATATTATTATTGTGAATCGCAAAAAGGGGTTTTGCTATTACTATTTTTATATTTTTTTTCATTTACTCTTTGTAATCCCACGGAGTATTAAAATTTTCATGTATTTGTTTTTTTAATACTTTCCGTTTAATATTTTCGAAGTAAATTTCAGAACGTTTGCAGCCATTGATCTTTTCGTTCGAAAAAAAAATGCCGATTGAGCTTGAACGGAACGATGGCGCGGTCGGGTCAGTCGGCGATTGGTGAACGAAATGTCGATAGAAGGAAAAATGAAAATGGCAAAATGGTGTAGAAGTCGTTAGAAAGGTTAGTTGTGCATTTAACTTATTATTTTTTGTCGTAAATAGTATTACGCTACAATTGCCCATCGATAAGATTTAATTTTCTTCGTTTTCGAAGAAGCGATTACCGTTATCGGGCGAGGTAGGCGACAACGGTGTTCGGCACGGGCTTTGTTCGCCGAACTCCACGTGCCTTCCGCCATTTAGATATATTTAAAGACGAATATACGTAGATTATCGGTTATAATCTCATGTAAACCGAGAGGTAACAACGGCGGTTTCGAATCTTGCACAATCCAAGAATATTAGAAGCGAGTAGGGCGCATAATGGGCAATCGGCAATAGCGAGGCGAGTCGGGTAGCGGCGCGGCGGCGTGGTCGGGGATGATGACGATGCTGTTGCTGTTGCAGTCTGCAGCCATGGCCGGCGAGTTCGTGGAGGGCTGGTTCGCGGCGCAGGTGCTGGGCGAGGGTGCTTATGGAGAGTGAGTACAATTTTACTGTATTAGGCGATGGGCGGTAAAAATGTCAGCTGAACTATTTAAGTTTCTACACAGGCATTTTGAATCATTTAGTACCTACTTACTGATTTTATTAGGTTATGTTTTATTTTATAGCAAAACATTAACTTACTTAATTCACTAGTTCCTGAGTTATCTTTGTCAGTATGTTATCTTTCAGTTTGTTGATACACCTAACAATAATAAGTTTATGTATATAAGTATAATTTTTGACAAAGGTAGTAATCCATATTTAGAAAGTTTGATAATGTTTCTATAATATTGATGGTTTTCATTGTTTCTTTGTATTATTTCATAAATACAAATATAGATGACTATGGAGATACCAATCCCCATGTTAAAGTTTTATCTTTCCCTGTTGTTATATCTGTATATTGAAGGTATTTTAGAAAAACTAATTGATATCAATTATTTTGTAGTCTATAAACCTAAAGCATGAATTTGAATTTTTGTATGTTAATGTATTGTCTTGATTTTTCATGAATCATTTCAAAATGGTTGAGTTTTTTCCACTCATCCAAACAACTCACAGGTGGAAATGTAGTAAATAGATACAATTTTACTATTAACATAGGTTCTGATAGCTACGTAAAATAAATAAAATCATGCTTAATAAATTGAGTTGTGAGTTAATACACAATGTTGACTCATTATTATAAATATAACAACTAACCTGGGACCATCAATCATCATCTCTGGTCCAGGTGAGTAATGTATGTGTGTAAATGCATTATAAGATGATCTATCCCTTTGCTCACAGTTAACACATCACATTAAGAAATATAGATGTATAATATTTCTTCAATTGGCATTTACATAAAAATAATATAGTCACAAATAATAGTAGTTAATTATTGTAGGTTAAGTAGCAAATTTTGTTTACTGTATTGACCATTATGACCACTTTCCATCAGGTTCCTATCCGATTTTTCTGATAGATTGTTACATGAGATATTATAGAGCTTATCTTTTATTGCAGCTCAAGGACCACAACATATCATACAGACAATATACATTTAAAATAACCCCCTATTTATCCAGCATCATCTCATCACATATACACAGACCAGAAATAAAAATCTAAATTCATAATTTAAATTTCTGCTCAGCTGGGATTCAAACCCAGAGCTCCGTGAAGTGACAGACAAACATATATAGGCTACTGTGCCTTTCAGGTCGTGTAAGGTTATACCTATCAAGTTAAACAAAAATCTGGTAATTATTGCTTTGACCCCTACTGAATTTTAAACATAATTGTTTTTTATATCTAAAAAGTAGAATGAAAATTTAATTCACACATTTATCTTGGTACCTGGTACCAGCCTGTGTGTACACATCCAACACCACCACTAAGCAATAGTATGTAGCAGAAAATAATGTGTATTGGTCATAATTATGTTGATGATATTTAATGTATAAATAATGTTTCATACTCATAGCCCCACAGTAGGATTTAACCTGTGTCATGGGTGCCATGGAAATAAATGGAAACAATTTAATTTAATTTAATTATTACAATTACTTATCTATATCATTACAGTGATTCCTAATTCGATAGAATAGTGAACACATTAAGAATTACAAAATAATTAAATAGCTGTAACAGAAATAAATGTCAAGCAATCAGATGTCAATATTAATATATATTATTATGTCAATTTAGCTAAGTAATAATTATTAAATGATGTCAATAAAATGTCAATGTTTAACTAATCATAAATGATAAAATAATTAAGTTACGTCAAGAAATAGCAATGATATAATAAAATAATTCTCAATAGTAAAACTAAAAATTATTACAAAGATATGCAAAGACAAGCACGCAAGTACCCAGACCAAGTACAGAAATCAAAATTCCTCATTTCTGCTCTGCTAGGAATCGAACCCAAGACCCTCCGAAAGGCAGACCGCACGTTGACCACGGTGCCAATCGGCGTTAGTCGTCAATGTGATAAATTAATTTCAACTTATGAAGAAACTAATTTTTTATGATCTTAAATGAATGGAGGCTGACTATTTCTGTTCTCAAATACACTGACTGAATATTTCCGATCGTGGATAGATCGTCTCGAACACGGAACTGGAGCGAGAGTGCAATTCTGATGGAAAAAACAGCGGTGCTTAGCTGGGCGGACGGCGCGGCGGCGGCACCGAGCGCGCATCCTTGAAAGTTTATCCACCCCGCGCGGTCACTGCCGCCGCCGCCGTCGCCGCCACCTTGTTTTTCTACAACTCTGTATTTTCGGCGTACATCTTTGCATAATAGCGCATTATAATACGTATTTGCAATGACGCTGGACTTCACACTCCTCGACCGCCATGCCATTACGCATTAGCTTCGCCTCGTCATACCTAACCTGAGTCGTCTGGTGTTGCATCCAAAATTACATAACACTTTTTAAAATTGTTACGTAAATCGTTAGATATGTTTGTTGCGAAACTTTAACAATAGTAAAATGTGCCCTGATAAAATAACGAGGCTCGTGCGCCGCACAATCCTATCGATTCCAACATCAGCGGCATCACAAAGTATGTCAGTTATTAAATTCATATGAGAAGTACCAAATTTCCATACCGAAAATTTCGTGGTGTTTCTTATACTCATTCGAATTCTTCTTTTTTTAACCGTAGGTATAATAATTTCAATTGTCATACATGGGAAGTCGGTCACCAGAAGCTGCAGTGACTACTAAACAAATGATGTCTTGAATTAATATAAAGTATCAGTTCATTAAGCGCGTGTATGTTTGTGCAGGGTGCGACTACTAGTAAACGCGCGGACGGGCGCGTGCGTGGCGCTGAAGGCGGTGCGTGCGGAAGGGGCGGGGGCGGCGGCGGCGGCGGGGGGCGGAGGCTCGCGCGAGGCTGCGCTGCACCGCGCGCTGCGACACCCGCACGTGCTACGCTGCTTCGGCGAACGTCACCACCGAGACCTGCACTACCTCTTCCTCGAGTACGCGCAGGGCGGTGAGCTGTTCGACCGAATAGGTTCGTAAACTGAAACTGTAATTAATTGATAATATTCCGAAAAACCTATGTGGATCCTACGTTATTTTTGTATCAGTTATGTGTAGTAGAAATTTATTTTTTAATTTAAAGTGATGGTACGATTTAAAGTTTCTTCTTACCTGGTTACAATAAAATTCTTCGCGCTCAGCCAACTCAGTAAGAAGAATGAATGATCATAGAAATTCAACTTGTAGCGGTACTGATGTGGTGCATCTATACTGATATTGTTTAGTTACTGTTATTACCTCGATCGGAAAATAGTTTGTCAATAGTAGTTTGACTGTGTGGTGTATGTCGAAGTAGCACAATGAAGATAAGTTTGCATGTGTTGCGACAGAGCCGGATGTGGGCATGAGCGAGGAGTTGGCGCGGCGCTACTGGCGGCAGGCGCTGGAGGGGCTGGCGTACCTGCACGCACGCGGCGTGGCTCACCGCGACATCAAGCCGGAGAACTTGCTGCTCGATCAGAACGACCAGATTAAAATCTCCGACTTCGGAATGGCCACGCTCTTCAGGTGAGGTATGTCAAGGTCGCGACTGTATTATATTACAATTTTTACAAATGCTCAGTCAGAGCAGTGTAGTTTTGTATATTTGGTGGGGATGGTGGTAGAGTCTTATGTCGAAGGCTCGACTGCGGCGGCACCACCGCTACACCTATTTCGGCCGTAAACCAGCAGTGTGAGAACTGCTGTGTTTCGGTTTGAAGGTTGTTGTTAGGCAGACGACACTGGACAGGAGGCATTCCAACATAGTCCTCAGGAGTAGCACCGCATCCTCGCCTACCACAGGTGTGGATATGCATGGGCTGCAGAGACCACTTAACATCAGGTGGCCTGACATGCTCGATTGATAATATAAAATAAAAAAAATAGTGCAAATATTTGACATGAACGAGTGGAGCGTTGTGCAGGCACGCGTCGCGCGAGCGGCTGCTGACGCGCGTGTGCGGCACGCTGCCGTACGCCGCGCCCGAGGTGCTGGCGGCCGCGCGCGCGCCCTACCGCGCCGCGCCCGCGGACCTGTGGGCCGCCGCCGTCGTGCTGCTCGCCATGCTGGCCGGCGGTGAGTGGCGGTTGCACTTGTGTATAGTTGTACACCGACAGTACAGACCCTAAAAAAAGTACAATTCTCTAGCCTGTGAGCCATGTAAATTTATTATTCGTCGACTTTGGGTAAAATATTGGTTTTTTCTACTGACGTAAAAACTTATGTGTTATTATATATTCTGTGTAAAGTTATCTAACTAATGGTGAAAACATCATCATTAAAATCCGTCGTGTGGATTAAGAGTTAGTAGATATACAGACAAACGGGTGCAGAAGGGGGACTTCGTTCTATACTATGTACAGATAAATTCTTTATGAGGTTAGGATCTGTAGTTTGGTTACGAACTAGACATATTAAACAAGAAGTAACCTAAGCTAAAAATAGTAAATGTTGGATGCATGTGCATAGCCATGCTTTTCTTCAAAAAAATTCCTCGTGTGTTTCGCCGCCGCGGGCCAGCTGTGGCCTGCGGGGCGGCGGCATCGCGGCGCGACGGTCGGGCGCGGTTCGTCTCTTTGGTATCCTAGCTGTAGGCGTGATGGTGGCCCTAAAGTTACGGTGCCGAAGTTACGAGCCGCGCCGTTCGCTTCGAGTTGAAAAATATTTTAACATCGTTCGGTAAGCATAACTCATATTACCTTTTTGGTATCTCATTTAAATGTACATTTACGGTAACAGATTCATATTAGATTCAGATATTCAAACTTGAAAATCGTGTATCCGGTAACGAACGCCGCATAATCGAGTAGCCGGCGATCGAAAGCAAACTTGTCATGTCGAGCCGCATGTTTCAGAGCTGCCGTGGGAGCGCGCGCACGACAGCGAGCCGCGCTTCGTGGCGTGGAGCCGCTGGGCGGCGGGCGACGTGGCGGCCGCGGCCCCGGCCGGCGTGTGGCGCAAGCTGCGCGCGGGCTCGCTGGCGCTGCTGCGGCGGCTGCTGCAGCCCGCGGCCTCGCGCCGCCCCGCCTTGGCTGCACTGCTCAAACACCGCTGGCTGTGTGACCCCACACCCTCCGGTGAGACATAATTTTACTCCGTAAGGCATGTTTCTTGATCGCCGTTGCCCTTTGACGCCTACCATTGTACAGCTCGAGTTAGCGCTCTCGCTCGTCGCTGTCGATCGGGCCCAGAAGATCGAACGCCGCGTCGTGTCAGGTACTAGGTGACTCTGAGTGGATCGGGTCTCAGAGCTGCCTCGTGCCTCAGCACGGCGCGCGTTTCTCCGGCCACAGTCGCAGTTCGAGTCGTCGGTGGAATTTGACTCGTTGCGGTTCTTTGGCGATTTAGCTCCATGACGTGATATTAGTGCTCATAAAGCTAGATTACCAAAGCACCGCGTCGAGGCAGGAATCTACTAAGAAAACGATGGAAGACAAAGTTACATGAACAAACGAAGAAAAGGTATGAATGTGAATCTTCAGATGTTCTCTTTTATTAAATATAAACATTAGTTTACTGTATATGACAACAAAATGTAAATGATAAACCGTAACTATTTTTGTATTACTTCACTTTATTAAAGTGAAGTAATACAATAAGAAACTGAAAAGAAAAGTTTAACAAGTGAACTCGCGCGGCACAGAATTGTCTGCGAGCAGCGCGCGCGTGTGGAGTTCGCAGCCGGTGGGCGGCGCGGGTGCGGGCGCGGGAGTGGACGCACTGGACGCGGCGGAGGGCGTGGACGCGCTCAGCGTGGCCGCCATGGACGCGCTGCTGAGCCACTCGCAGCCCGCGCACGCCGACGACCTGCTGCTGGCCTCGCCGCCCGACGCCGCCTTCTGCACGCAACAGGTAACCTTGCCGCGCCTCGTTAAAATAATTACTTGTATTATTGTTACCGATACTCTGCATAAAACAGACCCGATACCGATGATGTCACATGGCAGAATACCGCAATATTACCGATGCACCTATCGCTTTAGTGAAGCATTGTTGTAAACGCTCCAGTTTAACACTGTGTTCCAATTTGAAGTTTAAGTTAAACTGAGACTGAGTCAGAAAGCCGTGTTTCATCTTAGTCCGCAGTATAACCAAAGGATCTACATATAAACACAGATGGGATTTCAATCGTATTTAAAGTTGAATGTAGAATTATATCTGATAGTCTGCATGCCTCGTTTACTACTCCAGTTATACAAAAAAGTTATTAATGAAAACTAAGAAATTAATATGGATACATTACAGCCTGATTCGTCTTAAATTGCAACTTTATCTCTGATTAGTAGTTTGAATGACACAGTAATAGACAGACAGCCATTGTCAGGTGTTCAGAAGGTTTAAAAGTCGAAAGAGATCGTGGAATTGATGTATTGTAATGTAAGAGATATAGTGAAATGTTTGCGCACACAGGGTGTTATGGCACGGCTGGTGCGGCGCATGACCCGCGTGTGGATGCGCTGCGACGAGGCGGCCGCCGTGCGCGCGCTCGTCGACGTCCTCAAACAGAAGGGATACATTTGGCGACACCTCCAGCCTCGACTCGTAAGTTTTTGCATAACAAGCTTATATACATAGTAAATTTTTGAACTGAGCGTTGAAAGGCAAACCTCAAAGTATAAGTGAAAGTGTGAGTAGTGGAAAGTACTGAAAGGCGTCTCGGGACAAATTTTATCCATTAAATATCAATTAAGAAGTTAACGCCCTTCAACTATCATCACTATCACTTGATACATTCACATCTTTATCCCAACTATCGCACGAGTAACCAATCACCTGCATCGATACAGAATAGTGTATGACGAGGACGAATTGCAGTTGGCGATCGAGAGCGGGTGCGGTGTGAAAATGCGCGCGTGGGCGGCGGCGGCTGGGGCGGGCGGCGAGGCGGCCGGAGCGGACGGACAGGCACGTGCGCTGCTGGAGTTCCGGCGCTCGCGCGGCTGCGGCCTCGCGTTCAAGCGGCGCTACCTCGAGCTGCGCGACGCGCTGCAGCCGCTGGCCGCGCCGCCGCCCGCCACGCTGTCCGCGCCGCTCGCCGCGCCGCTGCCCATGGACACGGACCCCGACGCTGCCGGTTACGAACATTCATGACGCTGCGATCGTGGCGAGGCCTTCCGTTTTTTTACCTTAATATTTATTTCTTTATTCGAGTACCTACCTGTTTGTTTCCTTTTTTTGTTACTGAGTTGGTAAGATGAATCTCACTAATTTGTAGTTTGTAATTTCATAAATGTGATGTCATCATGGATGCACTTGTTAACGAGAAGCACTTCTTTTAAATAGATGTAGGCTACGTAAATGTTGGGACCAAAGGTGCATGTGTATTGTATAAAATAGGATAACATTTACTTATTTAATAAACTACTCATAAATATTTCTCATTACTTGTTTTATTGTATAATACCCACAGATGGGGCAAAATAGTTGACTCCACAAGAAAATTATCTTCTAATGCTGGATTAAATTTTGGCAAAAACATCTTAAAGGAATAATTGAGAAAGCTAAACGCTTATTGAAAGAAAATAGCAATCCCACCTCACTCTTTTCTGGTTGAAGTTACAAGTGTTGGAAATTTTGACAGATTTGATCAAAATGTCAGTAATAAATTTTAATGTCAAATGTAATGCTTGCAAAAAATGATATGAAAGTTGTGTCCTTATGTCCATTATCAATGCCTAGAAATGACTACCGAAAACTTTTTAATTAACACGCGACAATAAACTGTAGTATCCTATTTGCTAAGGTAAAAAGAACAGAGACCGTACGTACAACTGTACTGTTGATTCCTCAACCATATTCTGTAATTATGTAAGAGAATCTAAAATACAAGGTGCTTTAAAAAAGTTATATTAACACCCTTTTATTAGTTTCACCTGTATGTGAAACGAGCAGTTTGTACATAACCAACTCTTTTTGACTCCATTTTAACCCACTTTGAACGGTCAGGTTTAATTTGAATTTTGTAGACTTATCAAGGACCGATGACAATACAATAATTTAATACGTTTATCTAATTATCCTAATTAAGATCGCCAGGATTAACAATTTTGTCACAGTTCCTCTGTGAGAGAGCGAAAGAGACAGAGCAAGCGCGCGTTTTGGCTCGAGTACTCAGCTCTGCTCAAGATACACTATTGGAATTAAATTACCGGGGCTACTGGCACTAAATTTGCCCTTCAACGGATTAATTAAAATATGATAAGTGTATTCATCCCGATTACGGGTCCTCGGATGACTCTCGTATCGTTATTTTACGTCACTATCTCCACGTGCCGGAAGTTTGAGTAATTTTCACACCTGATGCTTTTCATGGAAGAAGTGGTAGCCGTTTCTCAGGCTCCGGTTTCTCCGGAATTGAACCCTGATTCTCCGTTACCCGTTACAACCTTGGTAGTCATAGAACCTACTAGAGACAGTTGATATAAGGCAGATATTTGTCGTCAGTGCTATGGTGCGATGGTTGTAGAGTCTTATGTCAAAGACTCGCCTGCGGCGGCACCACCGCTGCACCT
>DWKW01001498.1:0-12590 GCA_018250115.1 Doberes anticus | reverse complement strand
TGCTTGTTTCTGTGTGTGTCCATAGCACCCACGACACAGGTTAAATCCTACTGTGGGGCTATGAGTGTGAGACGTTTTTAAAAAAAAAAAAAAGTTTCACACTTACAGCCCAACATTAGGATTCCAATTATCGTGGGTGCCATGGATACACACATAAACACTTAGACCTAGTAGAGAAATCTAAATCATACATCATTCAAATTTCTGCACCACTGGAAATTGAACCCAGGACCTTCCGAAAGCCATAAGGGTTGTCAAACAACTGTGATAGTTTTGTTAACTCATATTGACTATGATAATACTATGTATATGTAGGATCCTATTTTATCTTAAATCAAATGTAAGAAAAATTTTTGTCATCTAAATATAACACAACTCAATTTTTTTTTTACATATTCTAGTGACTGATAGCGACTGATTGTTCTTACAGACTGATGGCAGGTCATATTTCTATGAAGAGAATATAATACAGTAGCTGCCTTATATAATTTTTCACACTATAGCATATAAATATACATCAGAATCATAGTGATTATAGATGTTTTATTATTTTGTAGGTGGCAAGACCCCAGATGTTGGATCCAGAACATACACTGAGATTATGAAAGAGCAATATCTTCGCGCTGAAGAAACAGAGGTGTGTGAACCAACATTAAATTATAGTTTCAGATTAATATTTAAGAGTTACTATCAATTGCTGTAAGTGAAAAAGCGCTAATTTCTAAAGATTGTAAACTTAGCAGGATACTTGAAATAACTATTAGTTCACTTATGTTCATTATTTCAGGAGCAAATAGAAAACAAGTGTATAGCTTTCAATCTAATTTTATGTTACATTTCAGTTAAGAAAAAAATTGATGGAGAGAGCTCGAGAAGGAACTCTTAAGCCTGTTGCACAGTCTAATGGTGAAGCTGCTAAACCAGCTGCTAAACGCAAAGGTCGCTG
The DNA here is from genome assembly GCA_018250115.1 of Doberes anticus. NCBI lineage: Eukaryota > Metazoa > Arthropoda > Insecta > Lepidoptera > Hesperiidae > Doberes > Doberes anticus. The sequence goes on along the minus strand of DWKW01001498.1, from coordinate 11,644 downwards.
GGATCAGAGCTCTGAAGATACTCCTGCAAAGAAGGCAATTTCAGCAACACCAAGCTCACAGGCAACACCATCTTGGGATGCAGAGGTGTGTAACATTAATTTAAAGAAAGTAGCCTTGAAAGGCACTCTGATGTTTATTTTTCAATATTGAGATTGTTTTAGAAACTAATAGCATATACAATCTACATCTTGTAAATACAAGGTGTATTTAAATGTCTGTTGAATACAGAAAATGATTTCCATATATGCGAAAGATATCATCAATTTCATGTGTTAAATAATTGTTAATAAAATCTTGAAAGTGGTAGACTTGTAGGCTTGTAAAGTGTTCATCAACCTTCATCCAAATAAGCCAGTTAACATGTGATTGAGAAACTTCACAAAATTTCACATTTTTGAATATTTCAATAAAGTAGGTTTAGAATGATAAACAGAATTGAAGCCTGTTAGAGTTTAAATGTGACATTCATGACTTCAGAGAGGTGCATGGGAGGAGACACCCGGTGCAGGACGTGGCGGCGAGACGCCTGGCGCGACGCCGTCCGCTCGCGTGTGGGATGCCACGCCCGGTCACCTCACGCCCGGACACGCAACGCCGGGCCGCGACACGCCGGCACAGCACGCTTCACGACGCAACCGTTGGGATGAGACGCCCAAGACAGATAGGGGTAACTGCTGTAGATTATAAGATTTACAAATTACTTCACACATATTTATCTATCTCTTTAAACTTTTTCACATCTGAACTAACTGACTAAACAGCACGACAGCAATGTTGCAGCCATCTATACCTTCTGATCAGTGCAGCTAAAGTGCTGCAATTTTAATAGCGGAATTATGTCGTGAGAAGTTAATTAAGCAGAAAAGCGACTTCACTTTTTGCAAGTAAACAGCGCCTCAGAAGCGCCACCATCCAACGCCGATGTCGCACTGCACCATTGCATTGTTTACTTGCAAAAAGTGAAGTCGCTTTTCTGCTTAATTAACTTCTTCGATTCATCGATAAAGCAATTGCGAGACGCACAGTACTGTTAGGGGTTGTAGGTAACTCCTCTATCATGCCTGAAAAAGAGACTCCAATAGTTGACCTGCCATGTGTGGTAGGATTGGACCTCCTACTGTCCTTCGTATCCACCTTATTTATAACGGTACAACAAGTGTGTTATCTCATAGTCATATATCTCAGTTTACAGTAAAATTTCAAACTGTTAAATTACAATTATGGAATAGGGTAATGTTAACCTTATGCACATACATTTATCAAACAGCTTGATAGTACTTTGACCAAAACATTCTTCAATAGTTCTCATTTACAGTAATGTATGCATAAAAAAAACTATTCAAACGAGATTTCTGTTAGCAATACGAAGCTATGTATAAACTATCTTTAAATTAGGAAGCTTATTAAAAAAAATAATCAACAGAGACTCCAGGACATAACAGCGGGTGGGCAGAGACACCACGCACAGACCGCGGAGTGGGTGTGGACACAATCCAAGAGACTCCGACACCGGGTACCAAGCGGCGTTCGCGTTGGGACGAGACGCCTGGCGCCACACCGGTCCCGGCAACTCCCACCCCCTCGCACGCCACCCCATCACACTCGACTCCGTCGCACGCTACGCCGTCTCATGCCACCCCCACGCCACATACTCCAGTCTTCACTCCGGGCGGTGTAAGTTTTATTGTGTACATTTTATGAATATGACAATTTATTTTTCATTTAAGTTGATTCTAATAAGTAAACTCTATACTTTATTACGAATAATTATTTTATTTTCCAAGGTTTTTCAATCTTATGCAATAGAGAAGCTAGATAGATAGAAGCTAGAAGCTTTTAATAAAATTGGATTTTTAAATGTTTTCATGTTTCTCTACAGTCAACTCCAGTGGGCGTTAAGGCCATGGCTATGGCTACACCAACCCCCGGTCACGTGGCGGCCATGACGCCCGAACAGTTGCAGGCTTATCGCTGGGAAAAAGAAATCGACGAGCGCAACAGACCTTATACTGATGAAGAATTAGATTCCATGTTCCCTCCCGGGTACAAGGTTTTACCACCACCTGCAGGTACGTTCAGATGTTTATTTACTTTACGAAGAATCGTTATATAGAAAATGAAGTAGCTAATTTTATTTGCTTGTCAGTAAAGAAGGGACAAAAAAGTCACTAATCACCACTTTAGTTTCAGGACACATGTACTTATTGTTCTAAGTCAACACCATAAGGATAAGTCAGAATACAATTTATACATGTGTTAAAAAATTTCACTCAGATAGAAACACCTTTTAATTTATAATTTTTCTTTCAGATGAATGATGACAATACATAACAGTCATGCCGTTGGATTGACTACATGATTTACGCTTTATAAATAAATCCATACCACTTGCTGATATTGATATATAAAATATAATATTCACTCGTCTCTACAGCGGCATAAACTATGGGTTAATCGGTGTCGTTGTTGTTCAGGTTATGTTCCGATTCGGACCCCGGCTCGTAAGCTGACGGCCACGCCAACGCCGTTGGCGGGTACCCCAATCGGCTTTTTCATGCAGACGGAGGAAGTGGGCGGCGCGGCGGCGGCGGCGCGGTTGCTGGAGCCGCAGCCGCGCGGCGCGCAGCAGCTGCCCTTCATGAAGCCCGAGGACGCGCAGTACTTCGACAAGCTGCTCGTTGACGTCGACGAAGACTCGCTCTCGCCCGACGAGCTCAAGGAGAGGAAAATTATGAAGCTGCTGCTTAAAATAAAAGTAACTTATACATTTTGTAATATGTTAATCAATGAATTTAAAGTAGTTTGTCTCAATCCTCAGTCATACCTCTCATAGTGTAGTTTTGTTCAGTAGAAAAACAACCCAGTCTTAGCATAAGCACAAATGAATATAAAATTAGTGGCAAACTTTAAGTGCAGTGATCATTTCCTTATTCAAAAAGTCACTAGACTTTACTGGGTCTATAAATATCTATATACAAATGTCTTATTAAAAATAATTTGCAGATTCCGCCTCTATGCTGTAATTATTATAGTAGAAGCTATTTATATCAATATACAGAAGAATTTTGTTTGTTTGAAAATTTGTCTTAAAAAACAAAGATCACACTGGACCAAAATTATGTTACTTAGTGCAGTATTGCTTCGTATTCCTTCAATCATTATTTCAATGTCAAGTTATATTATTGAATTATTTCTAAATAATATTTACGAAAAGTACATGATTCTATTGGCTTTTGTTTATTTTGTTTTCCAGAATGGTACCCCTCCAATGTGTAAGGCTGCGCTACGACAGATCACAGATAAGGCTCGAGACTTCGGTGCGGGACCGCTGTTCAATCAAATTCTGCCGTTACTCATGAGCCCCACGCTCGAAGATCAAGAACGACACTTGCTTGTGAAAGTTATTGACAGAATTCTATACAAGCTCGACGATTTAGTTCGACCATATGTACACAAAGTGAGTTTATGTAATGAATGCTGTCATGTAGTTGTGATAATGTCACAACTATTTGTAATTGGATATAATTCAAGTTATGATTATTTATTTAGTGCCCTGATAATTAAATCAAAAGTTGCGTTTTATTAACCATAATTACTTTTCCTACAGATTCTTGTCGTCATTGAACCACTTCTTATCGATGAAGACTACTATGCGCGTGTCGAAGGTCGTGAAATTATATCAAATTTAGCCAAAGCGGCCGGGCTGGCCACCATGATATCCACAATGCGACCTGATATCGATAACATAGATGAATATGTGCGAAACACCACAGCAAGAGCGTTTGCTGTTGTCGCCTCTGCTTTAGGTTAGCGTAGCAATTTAAACATTTAATTTTAATCTGTTGTCTCTATTTAGAGATTTTTTTTTTTGAACATTACATTTGTATGTAAGTTGAATGTATTATGTAAGAAATTAGTTTTTTGCATCACTATTACAAAGCTAGTTGTTTTTCATAGTTAAGTAAAATAGCAGATATTGTACTCAGCGTTTTTAGCGTTGTGCAGATCGTTACGCAGATTGGCAACATATAAGCCATAGATAACCAATGCGGCCAAACCACCCACCAGTATGCTCCGAAGTATTCTATACGGGCAGTAAAAGATCTACTGGCAATTTTAAACTAATTATAACTGGCGTTTATATGTTGGTTTTTTATTATTATTTTATAACAGTTTAGACTGCATTTCGTAGTAATTATAATTTTATTATAAAATCTCATGATAATTAGTCTGTCTTTTCTAAAAGAAGTCTATTAGAGAAAGGGATTTCAGGCCTTAGTATTTTTTCTTGCAAAAAGACTTATAAATGCTTCACGCATCATATTGCTTCATGCAAATGTTCAGCATTGTTCTTGCCTAAAATTAATCTGACATTTTACGAACTCATTTTCGTGGTTCGCCATAATGAAGTCAGACAAAAGAAAACATTACATTAAACTTTACTTTGATCGATTAACATATTTATGTAATTCTAATGACTTAAATATGCTTTTACAGGTATTCCGTCACTGCTACCGTTCTTGAAAGCCGTGTGCAGGTCGAAGAAATCTTGGCAAGCGCGACACACGGGGATTAAGATCGTTCAACAAATAGCTATATTAATGGGTTGCGCTATTTTACCACATTTGAAATCACTTGTTGAAATTATTGAACATGGTAAGAAGAAAGTCCGAAATATGTACATTCTTACGGCAAATTGCTACAGTGACTGCTTGTAGTATAAGTTTTACCAGATTCAAACACAATAATCATTATTGTTTACAGTTAAGTTAGTGACACTATAAAATATTGTATATACTGTCATGATATCACATCACATCCCACACATAAGTATAACCTCAGGTATCATACTACATTAAACCAATTATTGATATATTAATAAGGAGCACTGATTTAGAATAGGCAGATAGTTATTCGCTTTCATATTGTTAATGCTTTTATGAGATTAATAATAATAACATTATTCATTTAATGTACATAGACAATTATACTGTGTTAGTGTATTTCAGTTATTCATAATTTATCGTAGTATGCTAGTGGTAGAGTCTTATGTCAAATGTAGAAGTTATAGTCTTCTTTTCAGTTGCACCACCACTGCCCCTTTTTCTACCGTAACACAGTGTTTCGGTTTGAAGAGTGTTGTTAGACAGAATATGGGACAGGAGGCATTCCAACTTAGCACTCAGTAGTAGCAACACACCAACTTATGATCTCAGATAGGACTTCAGTGCTAATTGATGTTGAATGTGGATGTCCATGACCTTCAATGATTACTTCACATAGCCTGCATATATACTTTTTGAATGCACTATGTGTCAATCTCAACTCCTTTTGCAGGTGTGATGGAAGTGATTCATCCATGATACATGGAATAAATAATGTCCTTATACTTTCAATTATAAATATTTTTTGTCTGTTTAATGTGCACATAAATAAATAAAAATTAAAAACGTTCAAAATGTCTAAGAATTTACAGTAACCAATTTAAAACCAAATAATTCATAAATAATGAACTGACGCCACTCCAAAGTAAAGCACTCTTTTACAAAACCATACATTGTGACTTGTCTCTACTTCATGGTACCGTAATTATAAATTTACTTTATGATATTATATTGAACTATTGGGCATCCTTATTCCGACTTCTATGTAGAGACAATTTTATTGATAATTTATTATATGTTTTCGATAGGATTGGTGGATGAGCAGCAGAAAGTGCGTACAATCACCGCATTAGCCAGCGCGGCGCTGGCGGAAGCTGCGACGCCGTACGGAATTGAGTCCTTCGACTCCGTGCTCAAGCCACTGTGGAAGGGCATCAGGACTCACCGTGGTAAAGGTCTAGCCGCCTTCTTGAAAGCCATTGGATACCTCATTCCGCTCATGGACGCCGAGTACGCTAACTATTATACACGTGAAGTGATGCTTATTCTAATTCGTGAGTTCCAGTCGCCAGATGAGGAAATGAAGAAGATTGTATTAAAGGTTAGATATATTATCTCATAGAGTTTTGTAATATTACTTGTATCAATACATCTCAATTTTACTACTTACACTACACCTTAGGTGCCTTCCTATCTGTGTATCCTTTCATTCCTGAGACAGGACATTTTAATTCCCGGCACTGGGATTATTATAGGAAAATGATGATTACATGAATGTCATAGCAATAATGTGAAAATTAATAACAATTTCGGTTTTTAGGTGGTGAAACAGTGTTGCGGCACCGATGGTGTAGAACCACAGTATATAATGGATGAAATCCTGCCTCATTTCTTTAAACACTTCTGGAACCACCGAATGGCGCTAGATCGTCGTAATTATCGTCAGCTTGTCGATACGACCGTTGAAATAGCCAACAAAGTCAGTATATACATGTAACAAAATAATTTCCTTGTGTTTTCACATGACATATAAATTGATAAAAAAACGCTTTTCGGTTTTAGGTTGGTGCTTCTGAAATTATAAACAGAATTGTGGATGATTTAAAAGATGACAATGAGCAATACAGAAAAATGGTAATGGAATCCATAGAGAAGATTTTAGCTAATTTGGGAGCGGCTGACATAGATTCCAAGTTAGAGGAGGCACTTATTGATGGTATACTTTATGCATTCCAAGAACAGACTACAGAGGTTTGTGGAGTTTTATAAGTATTTTATAATATATTCGTTACTTATCACTACTACTTAAATGTTATGTTTACCCATTATGTTGTTGTTTGTTTATCAGCATTTCTTGTGCTACTCAGGTTTTGTTTCCTTTGAGTGCAGTCTGTGGTTTTTTTTTCTGGCAAATAGGCTCTTATAGCTTTATGCAAGATCCTAGTCTTTTGGTTTCTTCTGCCTAATGGTGAAGATCATTTGACAGTAACATGAAATATAAATATATATAAATAATATATAACTGTTATTATGCATGCATACTAGAAAAGCCATGATAACACAGTGTTTTAAAATCAGCCTCCTGTTCTCTTCTTATTTTATTATAATATAAAAGTAACGTTTTGAATTAGAAACGAATTAACTCATTTTGAAGGAAAATTGATAATCGCGAGGAAACCTGAGAGAACTTCATAATGTTTTCAAGAAGCATGTAAAGTTTGATAATGATGATGCAGAAATCATCACTACTCAGATTTAGAAGATACTCAACCTGATTTAGGTTGTGTATGATCTCCATCTGAAATTAGTTATTATTGTGTACGAATAGCCATAACGTTCTAGTTGGAAGATAAAATAGATACATTTTACAGGATGTGGTAATGTTAAATGGGTTCGGTACGATTGTTAACCAACTGGGCAAACGCGTGAAACCGTACCTGCCGCAAATCTGCGGTATAATCCTGTGGCGCATGAACAACAAGTCGGCCAAGGTGCGCCAGCAAGCCGCTGATCTCATCTCGAGGATCGCTGTCGTCATGAAAACCTGCCAAGAGGTCAGTGCACTTGAATACCATGACTTATTTTGTCTTGTCATAAAATTTTACATGTCCTAGATATGAACAACGGAATGCTTCTTGTTATTTTACAGGAGAAACTAATGGGACATCTTGGTGTTGTACTGTACGAGTACTTGGGAGAAGAATATCCTGAAGTGCTAGGATCAATTTTAGGGGCCCTAAAAGCAATCGTTAATGTCATTGGTATGACAAAAATGACTCCACCGATTAAGGACCTCCTGCCGAGGCTAACGCCTATTCTAAAGAACAGGTATCTATCATAATGATATATCTTGTCGTTATATTACATTGTATATTAACAAATGATTCTTCTTTCAGACATGAAAAGGTGCAAGAAAATTGCATTGATTTAGTTGGACGTATTGCAGACAGAGGCCCGGAATTCGTATCGGCGCGAGAATGGATGAGAATCTGCTTCGAATTACTTGAACTACTGAAGGCGCACAAAAAAGCAATTAGACGAGCTACAGTAAATACATTTGGTTATATAGCCAAAGCAATCGGTCCGCATGACGTACTTGCAACACTACTTAACAATTTAAAGGTTCAAGAGCGACAAAACAGGTAACTGGAATGACAAATATAGTAAAATACTCAATTTAAATGTATCTTTTACATTTTTGTAACTTTGTATCCTTTGTACGTTTGTAGAGTGTGTACCACAGTGGCGATCGCTATCGTCGCAGAAACCTGCTCACCATTCACAGTATTGCCGGCTCTAATGAATGAGTACAGAGTGCCAGAATTGAATGTCCAAAATGGAGTGCTTAAGTCATTATCATTCTTGTTTGAGTACATTGGAGAGATGGGAAAGGATTACATTTATGCAGTCTGCCCCTTGCTTGAAGACGCTCTCATGGACAGGTATTAGTATATTTAATGAAGATCAGTTTGATTGGATAAAATTAGTTAATATAGTTGTTTTGGTGGAGTAGTCTCAAAAACATGATTGAGAACTTAACGATCTGTCACTATCGGTCTCTGTTCAACCTGGTCTAAAACAGCGCAAAAAAATTTGTTGTAGTGCATTAACGGTTTTAGTGATATATGTTACGTCGAAACTGATGAACTGAAGTGTAGCGTCGAACAAAGAAAATAATTCAGTTCGTCAATTCTTGTCTGTGATGTTTACGTAGGTCGGTATTTAAAATACTGGAAAGGGCGAAATATATGGTCAATGGGACTTCGAATAGTCCACCAGATCTTAACGATGGCTGGGTACTGTGAGCGTAAGACGATGAAATTTCGGCGCCGCAGAACTAAGCTTTACAGATAACGCCGTTTGCGAAAGGATGTTATACGTATAGGAGCTCAAAGCATCCTAATATTTACAGAACCAAACAACATACACACACTTGAGTACCCATTCTGCTCACGATGAATTTGAGCGGTGTCATCAACATCCCATCGTCGTTCTCTTCTTCTCGGGCCGGAGTTGCGTATACAGGTCGAGGCCTTCACGCTCGACTCTGTCTCTCACTCCTAGTGAGCCATTCCGGTTCCCCACAAAAAACTGTGAAAAAAGCATGTGACATTATAAAAAAAAAAGGTGACATCAAAAGAGTAACATAACCGGCCGTCTGCGTCTAGAAAACTTGAATAATTCCGACATGTCTTGATAGATTTAAATAATTTAGCGTATAATACTAGTAAATAACTAATTTATGTTTACGTTGCACAATTTAAATAACAAAAATTTATAATGTGCTTTATATTTTTAATATTTACTTTACGCAAAATAAGTTATGTACTACTCACAGAAAAAAAAAATGTTCTTAAAGCTTCTCATACCAGACCTACGATACTTATTTAGGATTTTTGCTGGATCATCATTATTGTCATTATTAGGCAGACAAGAGACTGACCGAGTTTTATTTTAAGTTTATAACTAGATGTTGCAAAAATTATACCGTCTTGAAATATAATTTAGTTAAAACCTTATTACGTCCTTCTAAAATTAATTGTCATCCCTTTACAGAGACTTGGTGCACAGACAAACAGCATGTGCTGCTATTAAGCATATGGCGCTGGGCGTGTACGGTTTCGGCTGTGAAGACGCACTCATACACTTGCTAAACCATGTATGGCCGAACATTTTCGAAACATCGCCGCATTTGGTACAAGCTTTCATGGACGCGGTTGAAGGCATGAGAGTCGCTTTGGGTCCCATAAAAATACTGCAGTACGCATTGCAGGTAAATTGTAAAAATTTCTGATATATACTATCTCAAAATAAACTGGATCCTTTAGTTTTTAAGCTATTGATTTATTCGCTAATCAATGCAAATCTGCCTTTATAATTGTAATAGCTTTTGCTCGTCCTCGTGAATTTAAAAGAAAAAACAAACGAACTGGCGGAAGAATGGAATCATTCCGTTGGTAATGCATTGTTTTCACGGCAGTCTGAACATGGCCTGTCTTTGGTCAATATATTATTTAAACCTTTATTCATACATAAAGTTACAGGAAAAAAAACCTACACAAACTTTCATCCCTTATTTTCTCCCGTTCATCTTTTTATATCGTAACCAGTTCATACACTTGCAGGATGAATTTTTCAATAATCTCTTATGCCTCACCTATGTAAAGCTGCAGTGTGAGAACTGTTGTGTTTTGGTTTGAAGGGTGTGGTTAGGCAGAAGACACCAGACAAGAGGCATTCCAACTTAGTCCTCATGAATAGCAATGCATCCACATACAACCTCAGATAGTACTTTCGTCGTAGTTGAGGTTTGATGTGGATGTCCATGTGCTGCAGTGACCACTTAACGTCAGGTGCCTGCATGCTCGTTTGCTATTCTATTAAAATAAAAAAAGCCCAATTTTCGTGTTTCTGTCGTAATTACATAGTAAACCCCATATTCCCCAACCAATAGATCTTGATCAAACATACACAATTATTTATTTATCTTTATTGTATCTACACTGAAACAAAACATATCAATCAGTTGCTTTTTCTGCGGTGTTTAACTTAAATTTTAAGTGACTAAAGTAAATTTCTTGTTATTCTTTTTTTTTATAGCGGCCATCTATCAAATATTAAAATATAAACACTCGACTTACAAACAAAATTTATGATGATATTTTATAAATTCAAACTTAGTCCATACCAAGATTAACAGGTTTGAAGCTTAGCATTTTGTTAATTGTTGTTGTTAATTACAGGGCTTATTCCACCCCGCAAGAAAAGTACGTGACGTTTACTGGAAGATATATAACACGTTGTATATTGGAGGACAAGATTCATTAGTAGCTGGATACCCAAAAATACAGAATGATCCCAACAATCACTTCGTCAGATATGAATTAGATTATTTGTTGTAACACATTGTTAATACAGTACAATGCGTGTAACAGTAGACTTGTTTGATTTTTGGATTTGTTTTAAGCAAGCTAAGTCTGACAGAAGAACATATAAGCAGAATGAATTTTAAAATTACTTAATTTTTAGCACTTTTTTTACATTCTAATTTTAAACCTAAGTGGGTCACATGATAGTTAATTTATTTATATTATAAAATAATGAATCGATTAAAAAGCACATAAGCATTTATATTTTCCACAGTACACTTTCAATTTAACATAATTTTATTCGTTTTTCAACACTACTAAGACAGGTGTACAAATCTTAAAATTTTGTAGGGTTAAAGTACTTCCCACACAATGCTCAGTTAGAAAATTGAACATGGCACAGTGGTAAATATGCCGGTCTGCCGTTCGGAGGATCCTGGAACTCCTGGAATCGATTCCCAGCTGGCAGAAATTTGAATGATGAATTTTAAACTTCTGTTTCAGGTCTAGGTGTGTTCTTGTTTCTATATGTGTCCATACCACCCACGATACAGGGAATCCTAGTGTAGAGCTATGATTGTGAGTCGTCATTTATTTATTAATAGTAAGTGCGCCGAGGCATTTATCATTCTGCGACTGACATAAGTTCGGGTTTACAGAGACTGCACCTGATTCGAAATAAATAAATAATGTCTCACACTCATAGCCCCACAGTAGGAATTAACCTGTGTCGTGGGTGCTATGGACATACACAGAAACAAGTACACAAACACCCAGACCGAGTACAGAAATCTAAATTCATCATTTACATTGCTGCCCCGCTGGGAATCGAACCCAGGACCCTCCGAACGGCAGACCGCACGTTGACCACGGCGCCATACGGGTCGTCA
>DWKW01001497.1:0-12590 GCA_018250115.1 Doberes anticus | reverse complement strand
CATCCTTATCGTCACTATCATCGCCATAGTCACTGTTATCTCCATCGTCGCCATCCTCACAGACGTTGTCATTGCCTAAGTCATCGTCATTCTCATCCTTATCGTCACTATCATCGCCATAGTCACTGTTATCTCCATCGTCGCCATCCTCACAGACGTTGTCATTGCCTTAGTCATCGTCATTCTCGTCCTTATCGTTACTATCGTCGCCATAGTCACTGTTATCTCCATCGTCGCCATCCTCATAGTAGGTGTAATGTTCTCAGAGGCAAGTCAATCCACACTTGGCCAGTGTGGCCGACAATCTATGGTGGACCTCGCGACTACCCAGCAGTGCTTCAATAATTGTTGATGGTGATGAAGGAACATTAAAGCAGCTCACATTTTTATGCTGAGTTCCAGCTTTTTTACTTCGCTAATGGACGTCGTGGCGCTACCAGCGTTATGCGTTATGATGACGTAAGAGCGACGTAATGGCTATTTCTTTTCTGTCTCAAAAATCTTTTTGATATCATTAAAACTGCAATATTTTATAAGTGCCTTCATTTTCATGGAAAGGATTTTTCATAAGATGGCAGGTTAAGAAGTAGATCTTGATTGGTATTGTCAGGTAGCAGTCCCAAATAAAAAGCTTTTAAGAGCTCTGACCATAGTACTATTTGAGTTTGCTACTCCTGAAGTCTAAGTTGAAATGCCTCCTGTCTAATGTATTCTGCCGGACCACACCCAACACACAGCAGTGCTCACAATGCGTTGCAATAGGTGCTAGGTGGTAGAGATTTATGTGAAAGTGGTAGAGTCTTATGTCAAAGGCTTCTTGCGGCGGCACACACACAAACAGATAAATAAACAATCTGAAGAAAAATTGTATTGATTTCACAGGCACCTGTATAGTCGATGTCAATATTTTAAAATATTTTATGTAAGAATATTAAAATATCCTTAAAGGCACCGTTACAATTTTATATTATAGACTACACTTAACGAGTTAATTGAGAGTGTATCCCTGAATTCGCAGTAATTTCAATGAATAAATGCGTCAACGGAACAAAAAGAGCATAATGATATTCAAAAGTATTTTATACAAACTCTTCAACTTTAAGCCGAATTCCGAAAAGTAGTTCCGAAGGATTATTCTTGGAAACTTTGGACGGATTATACGCGAATTACGGTAGTGGTTCTGAATTGAAAATACTGTTGCAAAACATTTGAAACCCGCAAAAGTTTTAATTTAAAAATGGATAAAAGTAATATCTTAAAAGATTAGGAATTTCAATTTAAAAATGGACAGCTCGTGACGCCTCGAAGTATATAAGATTTAATTTTAAAATGGATAAAATGAAGACGCTCAAAACGTCTTTAAATTTACGATTTTAAAAAAGCCCTTTCAATTCTTAAACATTTCGAGAAACACTTTTAACGTTTTTTTAAAAGACTTTCATCAATTATATTCTATTTTTAAAAATACTCTTCTACTACAGAGAAGTCTCGCTTTTTAAATTTCTCATTTTCAGTTTTATACATGAATTGTTAAACAAATGTACAATAGAACAATGTAAATCGGTATAATAGAACCTGCCTTTCGCTTAAACAATTTATAATATCTATCTTATGGTACGTTTAATGATTATTTTTCATGTTCGCTGTAGTGCACTCTAACTCTGCTTTTCTCTTCTTAAAATAAAAGCGTCCATTGCTTTCTTGTGGGTTGTTTTTATCACTGTATTTCCACAGTTTGACGTACAATAATGTATATTTGTATCGTATCCTTAACAATATTAGTATTCGTTATTCATTATCGTTGATTGTGATATCATTACCGACGGCTGATAAGCGAGGCTTCGCAGTCCCCGGGGCGTGAAACGATCTCCGTAATATTCAGGTCGTGAAAGTAATTCAGAATTTTCGTTGAATTGAATTCGTCGTGTTTAATTAATAATTTTTTATTGTAGGCATATTTTTTATTTTTATTGTAAGTGGTCACTGCAACCCATGAACGCCCGATCGCAAATAGAATCGAAGTTCTACCTGAGGTCGTACGTGAATACGTTGCTAGTCCGGTGGTTGTTTGTTATCGGCTCACATAAAAGTTCGGTCTTATTTGGGTTGGGCGTCCATGGGCTGCAATGACCACTAAACATCAAACAGCCTGCATGCTCGTCTGCTATTCCGTTGATGCAAATAAAAGGCATATTCAGCTTAATCCACCATCCATTGTCATTAATACTATCAATTCATGCCGAGTCAAAAGATTAACATACACAGGTGATTCGTATCTATGCATGATTTGTATCAAAGCTACATTTGGCTTCACTATTCAAATAGCATATGAATAATTGCAAAGCCGCGAAACGTCCATTGGAGTCGAAACTTTCCTATACTATCATAACTATACTACACTTTGCTGTGTACAAATATATCGATTCCACATATTATTGGAGTATGTTTGAAAAAAAAGTTTTGTATTTGTAATTGTAAGCAAGCTATTTGATGTTAAATATATTGAAACCCCGAATACCTAAAACAATTTAAACCTAAACCCTTCTAACCACAGCAGTTCTCATGCTGCTGCTTCACGGCAGAAATAGGTGCAGCGGTGGTGCCGTCGCAGGCGAGCCTTCGACGTAAGACTCTACCATCATCAAGCTTCAATTATATTAAGATTTTAATCTGACTGTCAGCCAAACCGCACTTGGTCAGCGTAGTGGTCTATGGCCTAAACTCTCTCATCTCTGAGAGAAGACCCGTGCCCAGCAGTGGGACGATAATGGGTTGATCGGTTCAGCAATTGAGTTGAGTGAGCGACGAACAAACGGACACAAATTAAAAAAAATATAATAGATTTTATCTATATCTGCCACAAAAGCGTTGTCCTTATTATATAGCATAAACTACAACTATATACGCAACTAACATTTTACCTTCATTTACTTTTCATAACAAAACAAAGCCTAAAGACATCACAGATGAAATAACTTTACTAGAGAACACCAAATTGAGTTCACCTCTTTCAGTTCAGTCTCTGTTGAGCTTATTAATGAAATAATCGTAAGTGCTATCTCACGGCTTGATTTATACATAACTAGTTCTTGTTCACGATTTCGCTCGCGTGAATTAAAAAAATAATAATTGAGAAACATGAAATTTTTTAGGTAAACTCTGTCTGTTCAGGTGGTGGCTATTTCTATGGCGGTAGAATATGTCGAATTCTCCCCTGCGCGGTGCCACCCCGCGACTACAGCTATTTCTGCCGTAAAGCAGCAGTGTTAGACCTGTTGTTTCGGTGTGAAAGGTGTGGTTAGGCAGAAGACACTGGACAGGAAGCATTACAACGTAGTCCTCAGGAATAGCAACGCATCCACATACAACCTCAGGTGTGAACTTTCATGAACTGCAGAGACCACTAAACATCAGGTAGGCCACCTGCTCTGCTCTGCTCTGCTCTATTCTGTTAAAATATTTTTTTTTAAAGTAATTATTAGTGCAGTAATAAATCGCTATCGTGAGTACCCGTTATGTAATAAAATATCTATATTTTTCCTTAACATAATGTTTTAATCAAGAGCACGAAAAATAAACATTTGTGATGTCTGCCTTGCCGACGAAGTGAAAAAAAGCTAAAAATATATTTTCTAATTGTAAATTGCTTGCTTTGGTTGCTTCGTAATTGAAAAATGTTTAAATACATTAATATTGTACAGTATGTTAAACTCCAAGTATCTTAATGCTGTAAACAAAAATGGTAACAGATATATAAGTACAATCGAATATGCCCTAAATAGCAGGAAATGTAAATATATTATTTGAATGCTGTTCAGACTACAACCATTTCCTAAATCGCTTTTCACAATTTCAATAAGTACCCTTTTACATATTTGTAAAATCGCAAACAAAAATATCCTTAAAACGACCTACATTAGGGCAATCTATTTTCAGATATTGCGTACCTGTCTGGGATGGAGTAGCAAAATAACGTCTAATTAACGTAGAAATAACACAGAGAGCACTGCTAAAAGTAAAGTTTTTCAAGAATATTCGTTAACCAACTGTCGATCTTTATAATTCACTTGGATTATTTAGCTCTCGCTAGATTTATATCTTAGTAGTAATATTAAAAGTTATCGACAGTTACCGTATGGAGTATACGGACGCTAAGATGCTGCCTAGAACCTTTACACAAAAACAATTTACCTCCTAATCTACTTTCCTCTATGATTACATGAATAGCGAATTCATCATTTACCCGCTGACCTATACTGAAACACGATATTTTGGAATTTTAAAATGTAGCGAAATTGAAAAAATAATTTTACCCATAACCAACTAGCGGCAACTATTACCACCATTCCTTTGAACGCCTACACTACTACTACGCACTACGCACACACGCAATATTCTGTTATTTGTTCTTTATTTTTCTACTTATGACTATGTTGTAAGTCCCTATCTAATAATTTTTTGATTCTGTTTTATGTCGAGGAGATTTAAGTGGGGACCCAATCAAATGGGTTTAAACATAGTATGTATATGGGCCATACCCCATCATCATCATCGCATTATTGCCGCACTACGGGGCACGGGTCTTCTCTCAAAAATGAGTGTTTAAGGCATACGCTAGCCAAGTGCGGACTTCACATGCCTTTGAAAACGTTACGGAGAACTCTCAGGTTTCGATGTTTTTCTTCACTGCTTAAACGAGTGATAATTAAATCATAATTTATTATTATGATGGGCCAAAGCAACTTAATTGTAATGTAAACCTTGAATCATAAAATTTTGAATTTAAATTTTCATCGCAAACAACAAACACACAGACGAATTCTATACTGTATAGTTTTATTATAGGACTATGTATAGGTAGAAGATATCATTGTTTGTCCAACTGTTCATACAGGGATTAATTAAGCACGGGTGAGAGGGTAGGGATGTGCGTGGCAAGTGCTCCCTTTAAATTAGTAATACATAGTTACGATGTCAGGTCCCCGCAATTTTGGTATACTTTTTAAATACGAATTTCTAATTAGACGATTTTGTTGTAAGATTTTGTCAAATTTTCGAAAAAAAAATACGTAAAATTTAGCTTATTGAATGTTGCGCTTGTGTTTTAAAATGTATGTTCCTATTTTAAAATTAAGATTGAGTTCGTTGACCTCACCCTCACTAATGTTTCCATGAAAGTAGCTTTACAACATGACATTTAAAAAAAAAGTATACTGGATTAGAAAACAAACATGCCGGTCACCTGATCTTATTCATCTGTCGTTGAACATCCACATCCAACTTCCAAGAGGTCTGACCCTTCAAACCGAAACACAGCAATGCTTACACTGCTGCTTTACGGCATAAATACGAGTAGCAGCAGCGGTGGCGTCCAGCGAGCGAGCCTTCGACATAAGACTATACCACCAACAAAAATAAATACAGTAGGTGGTGCTTAACAAATTAATGTATTGCATATAGTTTGCATGTTTTGAAGACTACGCGGTTACAAAGTCGCGGGCTACAGCTAGTTACGTAAAAAAACTGTTAGAATCATTACATAAGCGTTCCAAAAAATTATATTTGATGGTGGTAGAGTCTTACGTCGAAGGCTCGTCTGCGACGGCACCACCGCCGCACCTATTCCTGTTGTAAAGCAGCAGTGTGGGAACTGCTGTGTTTTGGTATGAAGGGTATAGTGAGGCACACGAGACCGGAAGGTAGGCTTTACAACTTAGTCCTCAAGAATAGCAACACAAGCACACACAACCACAAGTGTGGATGTCCATGGGCCGCAGAGACCACTTAACATCAGGTAGCTGCATGCTCGTTTGCTATTCTGTTTATAAAATGAAAAATAATATTAACAATTCAGTGCTAATATTTAACCGCGCTTTACCCCTTGAACCCGATGCGGGAACATTAGGAGAGATTTTAACAATCAACTGTTATCGTTAACTTATCCCGCTGAACGGTTGGGGTGAAATTGTCCCCTTGCGCTGTTAACTGTTCGCTATGTATTCTGAACTACACATTTATTTGCATGAATGATTCAAAATGCTTTTGTTTTTTTTTCTAAAAAGAGTTTTGAAGTGAAAACTTCTTCAGCACCATTGTCATTTGAAACTCAATGAAACAAAAAAGCGCGACGAAGAAGAGACAAACACATACATCTATAGGATGTAGCCTGCGAGAGAATGAAATAGAATACATTATATTAATACAGTGTTTCCTGTTATCTCGATCTGCTCTTTATGCGGTGTTTTTATTTTAAGTGTAGTTTTTTGAAGTTTTCACTTCTACCGCGTGTGATCTGCACACATTTTTTTTTATAATGATGTTTTTTTTTTAATTTTAACGTAATAGCACACGGCATGCAAGCAACTTGATGTTAAGTGCTTATTGCAGCTTACTGACATCCACATCTAACCTCAACTAGAACTGAAGTCCTATCTAAGGTGGTACGTGGATGCGTTGCTACTCCTTAGGACTAAGTTGGAATTTGTTCTGTCCGGTATCTTCTGCATAACCACACAAACAACAAACTATATTTATTATACACCAAAGAGACAACAGTTAACACCACACAATACAACCTTTAACCCCTTCCAACCGTAACACAGCAGTGCTTACAATGCTGCTTTACGGCAGAAATAGGTAAGGCGATGTAAGCCCCTGGCCTCTGTAAGCGAGCCTTCGACATAAAACTTTCATTGTTTTGAAGACTCGCATGGCGCCGTGGTCAACGTGCGGTCTGCCGTTCTGAGGTTCCTGGGTTCGATTCCCAACGGGGCAGAAATTTGAATGATGAATTTAGATTTCTGTACCTGGTGTGGGTATTTGTGCGCTTGTTTCTGTGAGTGTCCATGGCACCCGCGACACAGGTTAAATCCTACTGTGGGGCTATGAATGTGAAACGTTATTTATTTATTTATTATTTAAAGTATGCGTAGTATACACCACTATCATCTTCCGTTTGGTCCTCTCACTCTCTTCATACTGGAACCCTGCAGCAATGTGAGCACTGAGAAAATACTAACAAAAGGTACCATAACATCCAGCGTTTATTTAGGTCAGTTGATTGTCATTCCAGATATTAACCAACTAAACGGTTTGGGCAAACTTTGCCCCAGGGCATTGTTCGGTATAGATTTTGTTCCGAACAATACATTTACCCGAGATTGGTCACAGGTGCGATGCTCTCCCTTAGGGTTAAGTTAGAACCCTTTGCGTGTAATACCTTCTACGCTCATAGGGCCGCTTATTCCCTATGTGCCACAGACACACAGAAATAGAAATACGAACTCAATACAGGTTGCCAATGCATACGTCACTCCTCTGGTGTTGTAAATTTGATAGTGACTTTTTTTTATCTTAAAAGAATAGCAAACGAGCATGCAGGCCACCTGATGTTAAGTGGTGACTGCAGCCCATGGACATCCATATAAAAGCTCAACTAGGACGTAACTCCTATCTGAGGTCGTATGTGGATGCGTTGCTACTGATGAGGACTAAGTTGGAATGCCTCTAGTCCGGTATCCTCTGCCTAACCACACCCTTCAAACCGAAACACAACAGTTCTCACTGCATTATGGTAGAAATAGGTGTGGCGGTGGAGCCGCCGCAGGCGACACTTTGACATAACACTCTACCACCATCTAAAATTAATCTACTATATTCACGGAAGTTTTATAATACCTCTTTAAAATTATCTGCTAGTATTTATGACATCCGCATTAACGCTTATACTGTTGTGTTTTGGTTAGTCGTTCCAACTTAGTCCACACTAAACTAAACTTGGACTATACAATGCTTTACATTTCCCATGCTTTACACGTCATACTCATATCCCCACACTAGGATTCCGTGTCGTGGGTGCCATGGACAAACAACGGAACAAGTACACAAACAGCAACTAGCAACAGAAATCTAAGTTAATCGTTAAAATTTCTGCTCCGTCGGGAATGGAACCCAGGATCCTCTGAATGGCAGCCCGGCATTTGACCACTGTGCCATAAGGGTTGTCATATTAAATAATATTACGACTAATAATGACTACTGTTAAATAACTATTACCATTACTTCACTCATTCATATTAATGTAAAGTTAATTCTGATTTCTGCTTCTCTGGAAATCGGACCTCCGAATGACAGTCGACACAAAGGATAGAAATGTACCTAAATCAACTAAGCAACCGCCTCAATCACTAACTTCAGATAATGAAATAGATAATGAAAAAAATCTTGCTCTTTATCATCGCCGCGAACATCTAGTGATGTCTTGAGAGAATATTCGCCACTCAGTATCGCAAAGAACGTTGCTCAAATATTCATGAGTAGTGCAAGTAGAGGGCTCTTGTAAGGGGTGGATGACTAATGCACCCACTTTTTTTCTATTTCCTCCCGCAAACATCACAGGGTTTCCGAATACGGATTTCAATTCAATTTCCTTTCTATATGTTATTTTGCGATAGATTTCAGTAAAAAAAACAGTGTTAGACCTGTTATTTAAATTACGTGATAGTATGAAATGCGAACGGTTATATTTACTACAGATGATGTTTTTTTTCATATCAACAGAATAGCAAACGAGCGTACATGCCGCCATATATTAAGTGGTCACCACTTCCTGTGTGGATGCGTTGCTACTCCGGAGGACTAAGTTGGAATGCCACTTGTGCAGGGACTTCTGCCCGACAATCATTAAATCGAAACACAGCAGTTTTCACATTGCTGCTTTACGGCAGTGACAGGTACAGCAGTGGCCTCTCCGCAGGCGAGCCTTCGACATAAGAAACCATTACCATAATGCAGTTATAAATAACGAAGAGATTTTTTGTTGAAAGTATATCCATATATTCGAATTTAGTAGACATTAATTTCCACTTTCTTTGAAGGCGATGGAAAATATTGTGAGGAAACTTACATGCCAAAGAGTTCTCTATAATCTTCTCCGAGGCATACGAAGTACGTTAATCAGCACTTGGTCAGCATGGTGGGCGAAACCCTCTCACCTCTGAGAGAAGATCCGTGCCCAGAAATAGTACAACAATGGGTTGATGATGATGAAGACCGTAAATATGAAGTCGAAATAAATGGCTTGTAACTTATTCGTTTTTATTTCACTTAGCGAACTACCACATCTATTCGTGCATTTCTAAAGTTCACCACTCTGTAACATTTCATTCTCTGTACACTACTAAAACAACATTAGTTCCTCACACATGCCGGGCCGAAGTAATTAGTTTGTGGATGGGAAAAACATGAAACTTTCATTTACTGCTAAACTGTGTTTTTTGCTCCTTTACTTTTGTGACTGAAAATTACTCTGCATCCGGCATTTCCTTGTTTAAATCCTTGCCATACTGTAATGTGGTTTCGTGGTTTATTCCTACGTTATGAGTTAAAACTTTGTAGCGAAATTTAACTTGAAAATTAATCGTTGAATTTCAGACATGGCGGGAAAACTTAAAAGCAGCGAACTTGTTTTGAATTGTTTTATTTTCCAAAACTAGTGTTTTGTCGAGGGGAAACGTGGAGAAGCAGTGGTTTGTTAACCATTCCGAGTGCTTTATTTTGAAGAAAATGAAAAGGATATTCCAAAGAAGGTTACTAAAGACAGCTTTTAATACTATGCTTAACAAATATTCTCTGAGAAGATATTAAAAAATATATATCGAACGGTCGGTCATATTTGTGTGGTAACATAATGTATGTATATGATAGTCCTTGTTAAAATTAGCTCCGTAGAAATCTAAAATATGCCGATGTTTTTAATGATTCTTATCATCCATCATCATCCCATTATTGCCCCATTGCTAGGCAGGGGTCACCTGTCAGTGATGAGAGTGTTTTAGACCATAGTACACCACACTGGCCAAGTGAGGGTTAGCGGACTTCCTCAAATTTTACTTCGCCGAATAAGCAAGTGATTATTTATTTCGAATACGTAAATATTTTAAAAAACAATTATAAATAACAATTTCGAAATTATTTGCGCTTTATTTGATCCCCGACCCAGCGCAGCGGAGCGGGAAGTTAGGAATCTGAACCACTTTATCCATCATTCACTTGTAATCTAATCGTCCAGAAAATAAAACATTAAAGCGTTTGTCTGTGGTTTTTAATGAAGAATAGTTGTTTATGAAGCTTGTTTACACGATAACAAAATAAAATGTCTGTTTATTTTCGCTAATCTTATATGACATAATGATAGCTGAGCCATGTTAACTATTACTAACCATGATTATGTCGATTATTACTAACCATGATATTGTGTAAATGAATCATGTTCAAATAAAGAAATTTTCATGTATTCTTAATTTTTTTCTATAAACGGATATTGATTACATACAGATCTATGGATTTGAGTAAACCCCTAGCTCAATGGTCCGCAAACCGCGTCTGCGCTCTTTGACTCCTCGGCTTTTCCACCAAATGTTTAGTGCAGACACGGAATATCAGTTATTATATTGCCTTGCAAGAGTCGAGTAAAAATGGCTCTTTGAATAAATTTCAATTGTGTATTCTCTGTATCATCACATATATAAGTAATTATGTAATTATCTATATGAGTCGAGGTTCAAAAGGATCTAAACGCATGTGAAGACTACCAATCCGCACTTGGCCAGCGTGGAGGACTATGGCCTAAACTCTCTCATCTCGAAGAGAAGACCTGAGCCCAGCATTGGGATAATAATTTTTTGATGATGTATTATAATAAATATTATAGGTATATATAAAAATATTGTTTATATTTTCTTTTGGATGACAAGGTTGCCGACCACTACCCTAACTGAAAGGGTACTATAGAGAACCATAAAAATGTTCATCTTTATTTCGTCCTTAACTTCTGATAGGTTATATGACCAAACATTTAACTACCCACACGAATCGACCTAGTACATGAATAACGGTATTATTTTTCTGTAATAAGTAAATACTTTATTGAGTAAAAACATATTGCGAATCCCGACCCGTATGGCACAGTGGTAGCGTCAATATTTTAAAGATAGGTAGGTCTTTTGAATTTATATGACGCCTTTTAAAATGTTAGACAGTATTGCGTGTCTATGGGAAGCTGGATCAGTGGTCGTGGAACCTGTAGCTTACCTAATTAATTCGAAGTACCATTGAGTGTAATATAGGCGGTGACCTAGCTACTGCTCACTGCGCGAGCGGCACATATCGCTTTGTTTGCTTGTTCCCGGAGTCACACGGTCATGGTATAGGTAGACATTACACTATAAAACACATTAATCTATATATATATATTTTATATTAGCAGAATAGCAAACGAGCATGCAGGCCACCTAATGTTAAGTGGTCTCTGCAGCCCATGGACATCCACACCTGTGGTTTCGACATAAGGCTCAACCACCATCAAAACATCAGACTGTATTAGACAATGCATGTTTATACAATAAGAATTAGTATAAACGAGATATTGATCGCGATGCATGCATTTTAGAGTTCTCGGATGTTTCTACGAAGTTATATGCACTATGTTCATTAGGTAGACTGGAACATGCATAATGAAAATTTTAAGAGCAGACAAAATGGTCTAAAGTAATTCTCTACATTTTGTTGCGGCCACCGCTGGCACGTTAGTGCATGTTGCATGTAACTGCGCCGAAATTACCTAATGTAATTACACAGTAATATTATGTGTAACATACATATATGTATGTACATATAACTAGCAGCGTTTTATTACTTAAAAGGGTAATATTGTATTTACCCTTAGTAGCTAAATTGACATATGTCATAGCTCTGAGACCTTACTCTATCGTTTTACAGTAGGAGTAACGTTGTTTTCTTGTATCCGCTATTCTCTCAGTCTTCACATCAAACTCTACTCGATGTAACATTTTATAAGAACAGCAACGTCGCTCTACATTCGACCGCCAAGTTAATATGCTGTTTGGGTGCAAGTACTCATTGCTTCGCCACAAGTGTGCAATTGTTTGTTGGCATAGTATTTTCCTTCCTAAGGCTATCGGCCAGTGTTATGTGTTATGTGGGTTACCGCAAATCGTGGAGTTGTCTCAGCATATCAGTTTTCTAACCGGCGTATGTAAGTTTGCATCGTCGTGTAAGCGTTTAGTAAATATTTCTATTAGAAAGAAACATGATCCGCTACAGAAAAAAAATATTAAAATTAATTTAAATTAATACTTACTTATAGTAAGTAAAATTTTTGTCGAACAAAAATCAAACGAAATCTTGTTTAAAAGATCCCTAAACTCTATATTTTTTCAAAACTGTGGCTTTTATTTTTATTTTTAAACAGCAATTTCCTGTTTGATAGTGATCCTTAGAATTGTGTTGTTACAGAACAATGTTTTCACAAGAACCTGATATTTGTATTGGTTTTACATCTTATCTAACATTGTAGCTTTTGCATTTTCCGTACTGGCTTGCGCGTTCGCCTTAACCCTCCGCATACAAGGTGAAAAAAAATCTTATCCGTACAACGTGGGGTTAAATAACCCCTTAGTAAATATCTATCTATTAAGGGTATTATTTAGATACAACGACTTAGATAGGGTTTTTGGCTTGATATGTTAAAAAATAGTTATTAAAACAAAACATAATTAAGAAAATAAGCT
>DWKW01001496.1:0-12590 GCA_018250115.1 Doberes anticus | reverse complement strand
GCATGCAGGTTTCCTCACGATGTTTTCCTTCACCGTTAAAGCGAGTGATAATTAATTCATAATACGCACATAATTTCTAAAATTATGAATAAATAATATTTCGAGAAATAGAGGTGTGTGCCGGGGTTTGAACCTCGACCCACCGAAGTGGGGTCGAGATGCTTAACCACTAGGCTATCACTCACTCGTTTGATATCCAACTAGTCGTAATTGGTCTCCGGTTCTGGTTTCACGCAGTTCAGTGTATTCAACACTGAAGTTATAAGTAGGCGTTGTTCGGATTTACAGGATTTACATTACGTTTAAACACTATAAAAGCTGTGAGCTGGAACACATTCGGTTGCAGATTACCCCGTGAATTTCCGTGAACATGTGCGCTGACCCAATACATTTCCATAATGTGACTAGTGTTTTGTTCTATTTGCGATCGTAATGTTCTTGCGAAACTACTAAGTACTGCTAGCGGTACTGTGACTTCGCAATTTACCGATATATACGCCCTGTTGGTATATTTCATTATATATATATCATCAACCCATTATTTTTCCATTAGTTTAAGCGTAGTCCACCACGCTGGCCAAGTGCGGGCTAGCGGCCTTCACATGCCTTTGCGAACGTTATGGGGAACTCTCAGGCGTGCAGATTTCCTAATTCCTTTATAATTAATTAATAATACGCACATAATTTCGAAAATTTGGACTAAGCGAAGACTAAGACACTGGAGTTAGGGATGCATAAAAATAATGTGAAAGAAAGTACTTGAAATGCGTATAGTTATTCGGTCTAGCTTCAGTGGCGTAGCGTTCGGCACTTCACAGGTGGCGGTAAAAGCAAAAAAAAGTTGATTTGCTGAAAATAGGATTAACAGAGTAAAATTTTAATCTTTTAGCTTGAATTGCAATTAAAGTCGTACGGTGTTAATTACGTAGGCGATTTCTCTTTCTCCTATAGTATAGTTTATAGTACAGTATAGTTACTTTCTCCTGTAGTACAGTTATTTTCTCTGTAATTTTTAACAATTTATGTACACGTTAATAAAATAGGAATGGAAGCGCAAAAAGAATAACTTTAGTACAAAGGTACTGCTTATTTCATTAATTTTTAAATGGTATTCTGCTTACTAAGTTATGTTTGTTTACCTGTGGAATAAAATACAATATTATCAATGGATATTTATTTGTTCTTTTTTTTATTCAATAAGCGTAGCCTTTTTAGCGTGCTTCAGATTTTTTATAATCTGTTGCAAGAAAAAACATGGCCGCAAATTTGGGATCCGCATCGGGTGCTACTGAACTTTACTACGCCACTGTTTTGCTTCTTATGGGAAATTTAAATAAAAATTATCGTTTGTGTATAGTAAAATTCTTGATATTCTCCATTTTAAGATTCGAGAACCGTATAGAATTCTCCTCTAACGTAATATGGATCGTGGACGATAGGGCATTTCGCGTAATAGTGTTTCGTGCCTTGTAATCTATATTTAGCCACGACTTGTCATCCGATTGGTAATTAAACACGTATTTCATCGTCCGATTGACGTGTATTGGGCAAAGATCCAAACGGAAAAAATCATGAAATCGGGAGTTCCTGTGGACGAATTGATACAATCCGGAAGGCCACTGATGCTGTGAAATTATCCTTTGAAGTCGATACAACAGTGACGGAACGATGGAGCTGAGAACAGGCTTTGTTTTCTAATCTTCATCAGCCCATTAGTGTACTACTAGTGGACCCGGGTTTTCTGTCTCTGATGTGGTTTAGGCTATAGTCCAGAACACATGCCAAGTGCGGATTGGCAGGCTTCACATGCCTTTGAAAACTTTATGGAGATCTCTCAGGCATGCAAGTTTGCTCACTATGTTTTCCTTCACCATTGAAGCAAGTGATCATTATTATTGTTTTTAGTTTTTTATAATATGCGCATAATTTAGACATTTATTAGAAGTACGTGCTGGGATCTGAACCCCGTCACACCGGAGCGGGAGGTGGAGATTATTAATCACTAGGCTATCACTCATTTAGTCCTTGTAAAAGAACAACATAAATCTAAATTGATCATTCAAATTTCTAATTCAGTAGGAATCGAACATGTAAAACCTGTAGAACCTGTTTTAAAAAAAATCGTATATATAAATAATATCATCTATGAACAGAATTGGTAGAATCTACTCTAAGACTATCGCAGTCACATATTATAACAGCATTTCAGATTTTCTTTCAAATCATAATCATAATCAGATTTTCTTTCAAATCTCACTCCATCTTCATGTGTAGATACTTTATACCTCTTGGTAGAGATAAAAAGTCAATATTTCTAATATTAATATTTCTCAAAGAGCATTATGGGTTTCAGCATAATAAAAAATGATAATCGAACAAAACTTACGATTACAGATGAGTAATCCGATTTGATAAGCTATCATCAGCCCATCAATGTGACACTGCTGGGCACTAGTCTCCTCTCAGAGTTGAGAGCCTTTAGGTCATAGTCCACCAAATGCCATTCCATGGTATAGTCAATGTCGAAGGCTCGCCTGCGGCGGGACCACCGCAGCATCTATTTCTGTCGTAAAGCAGCAGAGTGAGAACTGCTGTATTTCGCTTTGACGGTTGGCTAGTGTAGTTAAGCAGAAGACACTGGACATGGGGTATTCCAACTTAGTCCTCAGGAGTAGCAGCGCATCCACATGCAACCTCAGATTTGGAAGTCCATGGGCTGCAGAGACCACTTAACATCACGTAGCATGCATGCTCGTTTGCTATTCGATAAAAAAAAAAGATGCGTTGCTACTTCTGGGTTAAGGAATGTTTCCAGTCCAGTGTCTTCTGCCTAACTACACCCTTCAAACCGAAACACAACAGTTCTCACACTACTGCTTTACGGCAGAAATAGGTGGAGCGGTGGTGCCGACGCAGGCGAGTCTTCTACACCAGACTATCGCTATCAAGTATTATATTGCTATAAGTATATACATATATTAATATTGCAATTGAGAAGATGAGTTGAAACTCACAGCAGGTCCTTACTGGAGAAGAGTCGCCAGAGACAGAAACCAATGGAAAATGTTGGAGGAGGCCTTTGCCAAAAGGCACACTGAGCTTAGAGATATCCTCTAAATAGGGGAAACAGATTTTCAAAAAAAAAAAAAAAAATGTTCAGGATAAAGGGCTTATTGATTGATATTGTAATTCAAGAGCGTTTTAATACTGATTGGAATTATAGACAATTTTATTTCGTTCGTCTGTTCCTTTTTTTTATATTTTCTTATGCAATTACAAATTTTATTCGGCAACTGACAGCCCTGCGTAGGAACGAAGATGGCGAATTCCGTGACAGCCATTACCGAGATTATTGCTGAGGTGTTGCGTGATTTTTTCTTATTTCCGAACCGAACACTGAACGTTCCCGACAATAGGAGTCAGATAGTTGAAACGCTACTTCGGAAACGTCCACCGCTTAAAACTTCACAATAGAATAATCTGTTGTGAGTTCAAGCATTGTTTTATTTTGGCTTTTGTTAATAGAGATTTTAATTTTTGTTCGCGTTTTGCAACGTTGAAATTTGTCGGTGGCAGTGTCTCGTGTCGATGTCCACAGTGGCAAATCTGTTGTGAGTTCGGGCGCTTTAAGCATTGTTTTATTTTGGCATTTGTTAATAGATATTTTAATATTTGTTCTTCGCGTTTTGCAACGTTAAAATTTGTCGGTGGTAGAATCTCGTGTCGATGCCCACAATGGCAAAAACTGCTGAACAGATTTGAAATGTCTGTCATAGTTTTAATGCATATTCATTTTTGTATGTATATGTAATACATAGTGAGCGATAGCTTAGCTTCTGTGGGTCGGGGTTCAAATCCATTGAAGCGTACCACCGCAATACTACCGAAGTCCTATCTAAGGTTGTGCGCTGTAGCATCACGTATCCAGAGTCGGATCACCTCCTGTCCACTGCAGTCTCCCCTTCACACTATCGCTTTATGGCAAAAATTTGACGTTTCTATTTTTTATTCTTTACAGAATAGCAAACGAGCATGCAGGCCACCTGATGTTAAGTGCTCCTGCAGCCTGAGCTTGTATGTGGATGCATTGCTAGTCTTGAAGACTAAGTTTTAAACCCTCCTATCCAGTGTCTTCAGCCTAACTAGCCCCTTCAAACCGAAACGCAGCAGCTCTCACACTGCTGCTTTACGGGAGAAATATATGCAGCGGTAGTGTCGCCGCAGATGAGCCTTCGACATAGGACTCACCACCAGCATGTTTCGTTGCTACTCATTTAATATGAAAAATCTTTTTTATTTTACTTTCCTACAAACTGTTGGCAACCGAATGCCCTGCGTAGGAACGAAGATGGTAAATGTGATAGCATTACCGTTATCATTGCTAAGGTATTGCGGGATTTTTCTTATCTTCTTTTAACCACTACCGGTCTGTAATGACCATGGGCTGCAGAGACCAAGTGTAGTGAGCTGGCTTATAAGCTCCAAAACTATTTAACTATTTATAAAGTTTACGTCCGCCATCTTGGTTTTCGATAATTTGAATTTGTGAATTGAAGCGTGAATTCCGATTTCAATACAGAGCGGAATTATAGACAACTATGTATATTGTATAGGAAGTTTTTTCTTGTATTTACGAAATAACATACGAATACACTGTCTACTTCCTGTTAAGTATTAAAGAAATTTAAAGGTATTTAAAACTGAATTTAAAGCTGAATACAAACAAACGGTATGACGTAAATAATGAAAACATGACGTAACATAATTGCATTATGAAAGCCTGACACAAAATTCCAGCTGGCGCAAATTCCATACTAAACAGGTACACAAAGATAATGAAAACTGTACTACACATGACGTTTAAACAGAAATTATTCACTGAATGGCATGCGGCTGATGAAATTCGTTGTAACGTTAGCCATTCTACGCATAATGATGCAGGGCGGCATTGCTTTAAAATGTGAATCCACTACTAAAATTGGAACCGATGGGATTTTTTTATATGAGCGGAATAGCAAACGGGCATGCCAACTGTTAAGTTGTCACTGCTGCCCATGGACATCCTCCATCAAACCTCAACTAGGACAGAAGTCCCATCTGAAGTTGTATGCGGATGCGTTTCTACTCCTGAGGACTAAGTTGCAATGCCTTCTGTATCTTCGGCTTAACTACATCCTCCAAACTGAAATAGATAATAAATAAATAACGCTTCACACTCACAGCCCCACAGTAGGATTTAACCTGTGTCGCGGGTGCGATGGACACACACAGAAACAAGCACACAAACACCCAGACCAGGTACAGAAATCTAAATTCACCGTTCAAATCTCTGCCCCGCTGGGAATCGAACCCAGGACCCAAACGGCATACCGCACGTTGACCACGGCGCCATATGGGTCGTCTCTGGAGGACTAAGTTGGAATGCCTCATGTCTGGCTCTTTACATACCTCTGATTGGAGTCCTCTTTGTGGGTGCGGAAGGAAAGCTGGGGAATCCTTCGTTGACGCCGGTCACCGTGTGCCACGGTGCTTCCATATGGGCCGCTGCCATTCTGTTTGTAATATGTGTACACGGTACATATACCAAAATAACATTTTTTTACGATTTTTGGCTGTCTGACTAACTGATGGATGATGGATAATATGGAGTAACTTAGGCTATTTTTATTTTAGAATTATCTGTGAGAAATATGTACAAAAACAAAATATCGATTCACAAAATAGAACGCTTTCATTAAAATTAGCATAGGTATATTTTATTCGTATTCTATACGCGAAATACAGAATTAATAAGTTATTATAAAATCTGCGAACTGAACAATTACTTTTTTGCTAAATTCAGACGCGGACGAAGTCGCGGGCACAACTAGTTTATTAATACGTCTTTTGTCTGTACCTACGACTAACCGCAACCCGCAATTCCGCCTGGGTGGATGGATATAGAATAATGAATACTATACTGACGAAAGCAAATCTAGAAAGATTGTCGACTTACTTATGATGTGCCGGCGAGTGCAGATGGTTCAAGTAATCCTTAGCTGTTGGCGGAAAGTCGTTGCACACACGACACCAGTGCATCTCCGGGTCGTAGTATACATAGTTGAACTTCTTGTTCGACGGTGACCTACAAGCAGTACCCTACTTTATAATAGAACATAAAAAATAGCGTGACAATATGCAATGTGATAGCGTTGATAATATAGCAACCCAACTTTAAAAAATCGTTTTCGGCATCTAATTGGAGCGGGATTCGAACCCGAGCAACTCATCCGAAACTCGTACGCAATGACCTATGTCATAACCAAAATAACGTTGACTATTTAAATGGTGGATTCGACTTTTTTTGAAGGCATTTTTTTAATACAAATTAGTACAAATTTTACAAAACAACATTTAGTACAAAACCAGTCTCAAAGGGCGCGGGAAAGTCCATTAAAAAAAAATACATAATTAAAAAAAAAAGGTTATCGAATGTAAAGTCAATTGACATACTTTTAATGAACTGTCAGAACGCAATATCTTCATACTTTTTGTATGACGAACGAAAAATTCAAACGAATTAAAAATCACGTTCGTCAAATAACGGGAAGTAAGACCGTTTTTCAGACATAAAGTGTCGTTTTTATATCAATTATGTATTCAATTTATTTGTGCATGGTATCAATATTCTCATTCAGAGCTCGTGAGGGATGAAACATGTCAACATTGCTTGTCAAATCAAATGACTATTGCAAAGGGTTGATTTAAAGCGGGAAAATCATACTGGACGGACTCCAAATGACAGACGGCACAAAACAAAATTATTCAATAATCTTCTGCATTGCTAATTAGCTCTTAGAAAGATTATGTGAAACCTGCTTTGCGTGGTGCATAGACAGTTATCCCGAAGTTATCCGAGACTCATAGTAGAACACGAATACACAGATTGTAGCAAGTGTTTCAAGCGAATGGAAGAGACAGTGTCACAGTGAAGAGATAAAGTGGAAACATGCGGGCCGGGTTCATATAAGCATTTTATTTTCGACCTTGGTACACAAAAAAGATATAATTTTTTTAATTAACACAGTTTATTTAAAATTACGTAATTACGTTACATAAATAATACATAGCGTTTAATACAAATAAAACTTAATACTAATAGATTTTAATACAAATACGGCATTCGAATTGTACACAAGGTTTAATATTACATTATAAATAAATAGAACAAAAATAATACATTTTGGTCAAATGTTTCAATGACTGATAACAAGCTTTAATAATTCTTATAAAAGTTGAACACAGCGAATACAATGACAAAAGCCTAAAACTAATACATTAATAAATACTTTATAATAACCGTGGTTATCGAACATTCTTCGTCGGTTCCTTTCGGAAATTCTCCAAAATTCTTCACTTTAATACTTCACGGCTAACCGGCAAAGCTAGCTTTAACGACGCTTGCGCGAAAGCTTCATCATTCCTGCCTCGGATAAAATAATAACTAATTCATAGAATTTATATATATATACATACTTTACATACTCACCTAATTCAAATATCACGTATTCATTTTGATCTTGTGAAATTTAAAAGCTATACAATCAACATACTAGATACGTATAGATTAAAAATATATCTTGAAACGATTGATGACAGTTGAAGAAGCGAAAGAAGTATGTATGAACCGTAGCATTCGGCGGTCTTTGGCCTCTGCCTTCCCCAATGGGAGACAGGCGTGATTTATGTATGTATAATATCTTAGTTTTTAAATTTCACAAGAGTCACAAGCTACCGGAAATGTCAACGTAACGCACCTGGATTTCCTCTTGGAACCTCGCTCGTTAGTATCGTCGGTTTCGAGGTGCTCCTGGGCCTCCTCCCCGATTATCCCGTTCAACATGTCCACCACATTGTTGATCGTCTTCAGCTTATTCTGGATCTCCAACTATACAGAGGCAAGGCAAAAGTGATGCGTGGTACGCTTTTTGGTATCAATTCTTAGTAGTGTAAGCTCTAGTGGACAGCGGACGCCACGTCCACATCACGAATAAAAAAACAAATTCAAATTAAGCTACGCTAGATTCAATTTAACAAACTTATCCGTACAGATAATACATACAAATTATACATAGCCATAACAATTCCAAACCTGAAGCTTAGTATTTTCCTTAAGGAATCGTTTGGTGTCCGGGCTTGGGGAACGTTTCGCGTCGCCGCGAAGCTCGTTCCGTTGGTCCTTCAGCGTGTCGAGTTCCTTTTTGAGAATCCCCGCCTTCTTTATATAATCCTCGCGCTGTTTCGACAGCGCCGCCTTCTGATGGCGCATTTCCGATTCAATCGCTGTCGAAAGGAAGGCACACACGTGAGGAACGGCAACGATCATGATTCGAGTGCAACGTCAAGTAACCCACATTAAATTGAACGGATTTTTTTTACAAGCGTATTATAAGCGAATTTCATTCGAATGTTACATGACGCTACACTCGCTGTAGCAAACGAAGTTCAAACATACAGCGTCACAAATGCAACGTCAGCGTTAACGAGCAAAATAAATAATCTGGGAAAAAATTAAATTGAACGCATTATTTCGATGAGATTTGCGTAATAAAATCTCTTGCAACTATCTATGCAAGTCTTGATATCGACGACGAATCGGATTATGGCGCCATGTTTCCTATTAGCGCAGACCGCCTGGAGAACGTATGTCGAAACTTAACTTCAATAAAATCTGAAATAGAGTATATTTGTGCACACAAATAATAAGCTTACCAAAACAAAATAATTCACCGCTACTAACTATACAGTTGCATGCAGAATACATTTTTTTATGTTCATTCAAATTTGTAATAGTAATATAAATTGTTAGTAATCAATCCAATTAAATATAAAACAATCTGATTTAATTCAACTTCATTTGCAATCATTCAATTTGGTTCTGCAGCAAATCGTGTTTATATGTTCTGTATTTAATATTCTACTATATATAATACACTTCAATCACTGTGAAGAAGAGAAGAAGGAAGAGAATTGTCACAATTATGTCATAGGCAATAGGAGGATTGCCCTCGATAGCTCTGTAACACATTAAAACAGAATTCACATGCAATTCTCATTGCACATACAAAAACTTAAATGTAAAACTGTGATCGTATATTGCTTGTATCCATATAGTGTGGTCAGCCCACACATACACCTAAGAAGCATTTATTTGTATACCTTGTGGAATTGCATTGATAAATGTTTAAAAAGTAAACACTTCTCACAAAAGTTAGTTTAACTCTCTGAAAATTAACACAAAGTCATATGATCCAATTAACATTGAATCATAAGACAGTTACGTTTCACACTCATATTCCCTGTCAACGGATCCATGGACACACAGAAACATCAACACAAACACCCAGACCAGTAACAGAAATCTGAATTCATAATTCAAACCTCTGCCCTGCTGGGAATTGAACCCAGGACCCTTCAAGCGGCAGTCGTCAACTATCATGTTGACGACTGTGCCATACAGGTCATCCACACAATATAATTTATTTGTATGAATGGTACAGAGCATGATTCACCACAATTACAATGTTTCTGATAATAATGACATATGTCGCTTCTCAGTCCTGAAACTGACTGGGAATAAGGAATAACATAATCATTATGAAAGGACTAAAGTAGGAATATTGTCAGGAGGTAGGTTAGAGTCATCATGCTAGGTACACTTCATTAGGCATATTATTATGTATCTCTTTACAGCAACTTCAGACAACAGACAACCGTTCACAGATAAATGTTTGGTAAATATTGTTACATCCCATACATACAAGTACATTTGTATTTATGAATTGAAATACTTAGATATATAATAATAATAATAATCTTTTATAATAATAAAAATAATAATATATAACAAAGTTCTTTTAAAGCGAAGTATGAATCGATGTACATAAATATAATCACATAACATGCAATAAGCATAATGGTAAGCAAACTTACAAAATATTTTTTGTGTTGTAAAAATATTCAATTACAGGCAATACACAAAACTACAGAAGCCATACATTACGGAAATAAATGTTTAAATATTTCATAAAATGTGACCCTCGATTTACAATCTTACATACTTATAAACATAGAAACATATAAGTTGACAGCTTCTGGTTCACCTCTAACATTTATCAGTTCTAGGAAGATGCCTTAAGATTTAGATTAACCCTTTAAGTACCAATAAAACAATTCTTACATAACTGTATATTCAGTCGCCTTGAATTCAGTAAGAATTTAGTAAAACCTGCGAAAGGGAAGGGATTATGAAGGTACTAGTATGTTAATCAGTTCCTG
The DNA here is from genome assembly GCA_018250115.1 of Doberes anticus. Taxonomy (NCBI): domain Eukaryota; kingdom Metazoa; phylum Arthropoda; class Insecta; order Lepidoptera; family Hesperiidae; genus Doberes; species Doberes anticus. The sequence continues at coordinate 2,273 of DWKW01001496.1, read as the reverse complement.
CTCACCCTCTTTCTTGATCTGATCGTCCACATTGCTGACAAACAAGTTGGCGGGCACCGGTGGGGGCGGTAACGACATCTGGTTCCATGATGCCATTTCCGGAGGAAGTGGCGCTTGCGGCACTCCAGCAACGGACGGGAAGTCGTCGTAGATTCCAGATGAATATGTAGGCTGATAGTTTGCTCCGTAACTGGGTGCCTGCACAAAATGGATCATTAGGAATATGACTGAATAACCTCCTATGTATTAGATTATAAAACCTAACCTATTCTACATAGTTCATAATAAAGATAACAAGAACGTTTTGATACTGCCAGCCTACCAGATCAGACTACTTCAATTATTTTGTATGGCATAATTGTCAATTGTGTTGTGTACCATTTGACCTGCCTTGGGTTAGATTCCCAGCGGGGCAGAAACATGAATAATGAATTTAGATTACTGTGCCTGGTCTAGGTGTTTGCGTGTTTGTTTCTGTGTATATCCATAGCACCCACAACACAGGTTAAATCCTACTGTTGAGCTATGAGTGTGCAATGTTTTTTATTTTTATTACTTATTTCTGTACCATAATGTGTTGCTAAACATAGGGGCAGGGGCGGGGTACTACAAATTATATAGTAGTACAAATAGTATAACAAAAAATTTTGGGTGTTTTTATAGGACTTTTTTTCGCTCCCTGCCTGAAATTTTGTTGTTAATATAAAAACAATAATTCCTTGAAAATTTGAGGCCTTCATATTAATCCTAAGTACTCGCACTCACAGCATGATAAAAAATACACAAACTTTTACTGTTACATTTTTTTTTCTTATTTTTGTAGTTCAACAGCATTTTATTATAATAATATCATCTAGCCCAAGGCATTAATGTTATTTCTTGAAACATTGAGCCTATTCAAAATCTCAAATAAAATATAGATGACCTATGTAGCAGAATGGTCAACATCTCAGACTCAATTCAAAGAATATGAAAATATTTTTGAATGAATATGTATTGGATTTAAATTGACCCACTTGGCTGAATTATGACATGAATATTACAGCAAACTAGCAGGAATGCCACCTGGTGTTAAGTGGTCACTGTAGCCCTTGGATTTCCTCATCAAACTTAGACTTTCAAACCGAATACAGTAGTTCTCAGATTGCTGCTATACGGCAGAAATTCGTGCAGCGGTGGCGCCGCCACAGCGGTCGTTCGACATATGACTCTACCAAAGTCAGATTAATGTGATATTAACAACCCATACAATCGATCTTACAGACCACTAATTAACGAATCACACAACACATAGTAAAGTCATACATCAGGCGGGAAGGAAGCTGGTGGCGCAGAGTAACCGGGCTCTTGGAACTGAGTGTCCCACAGTTCGCTAGGTTCCGGCAGCTTCGAAATCTCGCTCAGGATGTTCTCGTCCAGCTCCTTCTCATTTTTCACGCGAGGGGACCGACTCCTGCGTTTATCCAAATCCCTGGGCGGACTCCTCTTTACACCACGGATTTTCTCATAACGATAATCCCCCCTGTCGCCCCTATCGCGGTCCCACTCTCTGTCACGATTATTGTAGTAATTTAACCTAGGATCCCGAGACATTCTACACTACAATGTACAATAAATTAATACAAAAGACTTTGATTCAGTATAATTTTTGTAATGTTTCAAGTATTGCGCATTACACAATTATAAAAAAACCTACAATAAACCGCAGACACACGCCATTTTGACGTTGTATTGATATGACATGTGACATCCACCAACATTACCTAGGTCGCCGGTGGCTATGATCAAAGAGTATATGAAGCGCATTGGACGAATAAAGTGCGGCCAGTTTTAGTGTTGCCATCTGCCTAAAATTAAAATCACGATAATATTTCCGCTTTTTGAAATAAAACTCAACATAAATCGCTAAATATACGTTATTTTATATACAATGATATTTGAAACTCGCAAACTTTAATGACTCTCGTTTCATTGAAGGATAAAATGAAAACTAATTTAAGATTAAACGCAAAGTTAAATTATGTGGAAAAATAAATTCATAAAGTAAAAAAAAAAGGATCTATGAAAGGGAGTGATAGCCTAGTGGTTAAGCATCTCGACCATGCTATGATGAGTCGAGGTTCAAAGCCCGGAACGAACCTCAATATTATCAATTGTTAAATTATGTGCGTATTATGAATTAATTATCACTCGCTATAACGGTGAAGGAAAACATCGTGAGGAAACCTGCATGCCTGAGAGTTCTCAAAGGCATGTGAAGTCCGCCAATCCGC
>DWKW01001495.1:0-12591 GCA_018250115.1 Doberes anticus | reverse complement strand
GTCCATGGGCTGCAATGACCACGCATGCTTGGTTACCATTCCATTTTAATATAAAAAAATCTCTTGTCTTTAAGACTCTTCTTAGACCCATGCCCATGCATGATGATAACATACATGTCGTGTGATGTTGGTATCATATTGGTTGGTTGTTTATATTGGTGCTGTGTTTCTGTCCCTTATTCTTACGTTGCTGAAGAAGGCAGCATACCGTAACTACAAGTAGGATATTAAACCTGCCGCTGTGGCCTATACAACTGTTGTATGCAGTAAACAAAATGTTTGTCAATATTCAACACTGGAGCAATGATATTAAAATGCCGCATGCCGCAGTTTTCTGAAAGCTCTAACTTCACACCACCCTGACGCGTTACCGGTATAGGTTGACTGGAAACATAGTAACATCTTTATAGTAGAAAATAGACACATCATTATATTTACTTCAAATTATAGGCATTTTATGTCATTTTTATAAAATCCTTTACGAAAAAAAATCCATTAAACTTCATAAATAGATTTTTTAAACTATCTCTAAATCTAATATATAAGCCGTTCAATAAAACCTTTAATTAAAGACTTATTGAATAATAATAATTAGTTAGTAGAATGTAATAAGTACGGAATTATTAGAATTTATTAACTTGCCTTAGAATTTATTAATATATTTTACCTTAGAAAATCGATGCGTGATTAGAAAGATTTTTGATAGGAACATTAATCAAAAAATTCTTTAGCGAACCTACTCAGATTTGTGGAGATCCCTCGTTTACAATGAGTATAGAAACATCTCTATGTAATTATAAGTAGATGAGTTTTCTAGATTTACTATCAGAAGATATACTTTATAGGATAAATGTGACAGTACTCGTATGTTCGATAAACCTCCTTATGTATTAAATTACTTAATTGCTAAGCTTTATAAAATGTAAAAACCTTTGAAAGATGAACAAGTTATACCACATCCTACTAAACCATTGTTATAAAATATAAAGTTTTTTGATACCTTAAATGTATTTTAAATATTTATTGTTTGTGCCATTTATTTATTGTCTACTATAATATTACAACAGAGCCATTTCTGCACATTTAAAATATTTTAGAAAATCTAATAGATGTCAACTAATTTGAGGGTTCTGGACACATATACATACCCATTATAATATGCCATCACATATTTCAATTGGTATTTTGTAAACCTTATTTTCATTCAGTATTCGCTATTTTATATTTAGTTTAAAATCCTATATCTAAAATTCTCTTGAGGCACAAACTAATCAACTATATAGCGTCTGGAACTGGAACTTAGCTAACTGGAAACTACAGCCCATGGACATTTAACGTTTACAAAAGACAGAAGTCCTTTCTGAGGTGGATGTGTTGCTACTCCCAAAGACTTAGTTAGTATACCCCCTGCCCAGTGTATTCTGCCTAACCACAGCCTTCAAATGGAGACACAACAATGCTCCGATTTCCAGAAATAGGTTTGGCGGTAGTTGCTCCGCAGCGTTGTTCGACTCTACCACTATCAAATTTAATCTTGTGGAAGGTAATTCTAACCAATAGATATATAAATAATATAGTGCTAAAATAAATTAGTTCAACTGTGATCATGTATTGAAAAGAATGTTGTCTCTAACGCAATACAAACTATTGGCCTGAGTTAGAATTGCAGTCTGATTTGAGGTTGGCCATAGATTTTTACGTTTGCTACTTCTGTAGGTACATGAAAAATTGCTCTACGTGTCTGGACGTATTTACGTGACGTGTTGTGACGTTAATCAGGCTCCATCGTTTGACCTCCGCTTGGATTGGAACATTTTACTCAAATAATAAGGCTTAACTTCACGCTAAGTTGACTGCTACTTTTACATTTAGAGCTTAATCATTTTCGACCTTTTCAGACCCAGGTAATTCCTATGCAAAACCGGGCTGATTGCAAATTGCTCGTTTGTTCACGTCTAAAATATGTTTCATAGACATTATTTCAAAGATATCCAATTATAAAGAATCTTCAGTTATAAATTCATATGTAGGCAAATAATTTTTAGGTTATTCTTTTGGCGAGATAAATAGGGCCTGTACAGTACAGCCATCGATCGCTAACTAGATGCCAAAGTTAAGAACATATTTTCATCATCTACTTCATTCACAAATCAAAATTTCAAATTTCGAATTATAATAATTTCAGGATTTCTCATATCACGCTAGTAATTGGGTCATCGCTTTCTAAAACGACCTTAAATATTAACTACGAGTCTACCACTATTATTATCATCGACCCATTATTGTCCCACTGAGGTTTACGGGTCTCTTCTCAGAGATGAAAAGGTTTAGGCTATAATCCACCACGCTGACCACGTGCGTATTGCTGCAGATATGTGAATCTTTGAGAACATTATGGAGAACTCATCGGCTTACAGATTTCCTCGCAACGTTTTTTTCCCTCTTTTCTCGCAACGTTTCTTTACTGTAAGTGATAATTAATTTCTAATACGAAAATAATTTAGGAAATGTTTGTGAAGCCTGCCGGGATTCGTACCCCGACCCACCGGAACAGGAGGTCGAGTTCTTAACCGCAGGTTATCACTGCTACGAGTATCTACTTTCAACGCATGACCGTCAAGCAGATATATCTATCTGCCTAGTGATTACAAACATTTAAGTCCACGCTGTTTGTTCCGTTGGATGTAGGATCAATTTTTATCTATAATCTATATTTTATACCATAATGGTCATCTCGCCGATCTCTCATGAAGTGGGTTTTATTTCCCATCCAGATTCATATGTCTGAAGCATGAATGATATGTATCATCTCGTGGTCGTTTGCTCATATACGAGTATGTCGCGCGCGTAGTTTAAGGTCGAAATATTAAGTAAGGTTTTCTTCAGTCTTAACCTTACAATGCTTATGTCCATATGAGAAAAAAAATGTACAAATAACTGACTACGTAACTAGTGGAATAGATTTATTTTGTATGTTATTCAGAGTAGTTATTTTTTACTTCCGTACAAAAGTACCAATTCCTTTTTTCCTTTGAGTGGTTGAATTTTAAAATCACTTAATTCCCCTTTAATTATAAAATCAACATGCATAGCTCATTTCTATTTTCTATTGATGAGTCAGGGCATTGCCTAATAGATTGTACCCTTAATTATTATTTTTTTATTAAAAAAATAATACCCTTAATCATACCAAATTTCGTAAATATCCGTCCTTTAGATTGTAGAATGGAATTCCCATTTGTGTAATATAGATTACTTTATTTCGAATCCCATTTACGTATGGTCATCAGCGTAAGTAACTAAATATGGAACGCGTCTTTGTTAAGGCAATAATGGTGGACACATCCACATTTGTTTACGGTTGTTCTGTGTCTAAAATCGGATATCTTACGTAAAATCTGAAGTAAGTAACCATTATCGCAAGTCTTTATATTTAGTGGAAATGTCAACATCAAGACCCATTCAATCCATTGCTATATACCTATAGATTTTATTTCACTTTCTGCTATGAGGGTTTTATAAGGTTATTAACTTGCAGTGACGACAGTGGTCGTACTTCCTTAGTTTTTTTTGTCAATGTATCTATAATTATTTCTTTACACTCATAACCCCACTCTAGGAATATCTGTGTCGTGGGTGCCATGGAAACATCTAAATTCATCATTCTAATTTCTGTTCCGTTGGGTATCGAACCTACAACCCTAGCAGCAGACCGACATGTTGACCGATGCGTCATGCGGGTCGTTAATATACTTGCCACTACTTCGACCAATATACACTGGTAGTGTATTGAGTTCACTTCAGCAAGTATGTGGAAAAATAAAAGATTTGTTGCAATTAAAATTTCTGTAACGACTGCTTACATTGTATACGTATTAAATATGTACATTTCGGTCTGAAAGGCTTGTTGGTTTTCCGTCCTATTTGAGAATTCAAGGTTAGGTAGCTATATAAAAAAGGTATATATAAAAATTATGAAGAGACATCTCAACCACCTACATTCCTAATTTTACAATTCTGGTCTATTTTCAATACGCTATTGTTAGATTATAAGTATAACGACAAGCTAGAAGCGCTCTTATATCCCATTTCTATAATAATATTACCTTGTACGAAGATAGGTTGTGGACAGTACACGCTAGAATAGCTTCCCGGCCAAGCGCCGCTGTCACGTTGGCAATGGGGCCGCTGAAACCAGGCTCGTCTGCAAGGGATCATATAAGAAAATTAAAATTTTTAGGAACGCAACAACAAACGAATTGACAATAGACTATTTAACTAAGACAGAATGACCACTGCACACCCACTACTTCCGCAAGATACTGGGTGACAGGTCACGTTCCGGTAGGTATGGTAGGCACATTGCACTTAGCAGACTTTCAAATAAGTTCTTAAGCTACGATGGTGACGGAGTATAATGTAGAAGGCTCGCATGCGAAGGCAAACGTAATTAGGCAATACCTGATTATGCTGTAAAGCAGCAGCACTCACAATGCTGTATTTCTGTTTATAGAGGGTGGTGAAAGAGAATACTGGACAGGAGACATTCTAACTTAGTCCTGAGGAGTAGCAATATGTCAGCGAACAACCCCTACTTTTTTCATGAGTTAAAAAAATGTTCTCCTATATTTATGTTCATTAAGATTTCTATAGTTTGGAACTACACGTTACTAAAATACTATACGTTATTTTTGTCCTAAACCGAACTGATATTAATGATTCTATTTAGTATTTACTGTCCGTTTAAGCATTTTAAATATTTCATTACTAAACATCAGTTCTCATCAATCAGTTCTAACAATTTTTATTAAAAATATTTTGAAAGCCATGTAAAATATTTATTGTTGTTTTATATTTTCGATCGATTTTGCCGGAAAGGGTACTAAATAGACCTCGAGCCCCAGAGATTAAAGCATGGCAACCTTCTACAAATCAATTACAGGGGTTATTTACAAAGTTAAAGATAATAAACAGGAAAGTAAAAACAATAACAGACGAAACACAGAGCTACACAAGCAAAAATTTGAATACGTAATTAAATTATGTGGTAATGAAACTCTCACATGTTTTGATATTTATGTTATCATCTTAAAAAGTTAGTAAAATTTTTAATAATTAGGGTCATTATGTTACAACTAGTGCCTTTATAATAAGCATACAGTTAAGTAAATGTACAGAAATTTATCAGTTAAATAGAATTTAAATTCATAGGCTTGTTTATAACCGTTAAACACTAGATGACGTGTGACTTGATCTACAACACTTTTGTCTGCTTTTAGAGTAATCATTCTTTTTGGGAATATCCCCATACTAAGTATATGCTTAGAGTAAGGGTAAGGCAACTCGAAGCAAGGCGTTACTGCCAAAATAATACCCTTTAATAAACCGTGTTTTGATTAAATTAGTTTGGTGGCACGCGACACACGAACTGTATACCCACTAATTCAGGTCAAAACCAGTATAAGGTAACCTTAAAATAATAATCACACCTTTAGTGCCACATCAACAAGGGCTTACATAATCAATTTTCAACAATTCCTCCAAACTTGCTCCCGAAATAGTTTGTGCGTTCGGATCACGCATTTATAATGCTTCATGCAACACGATTAGTTCGCTCGTTTCACAAAATTCGGAAAAGATAAGAAGTCGATAGAAAATTTAAAGCCTATCACAATTATTCGTTAATTAGAATATATCTAATTACTTTCTGTAATCATTAAACATACAGCCATATTGCGTATTAAGCTCCGATGGTGGTAGAGTCTTATGTCGAAGGATCGTTTGCAAAAACGCGTTTATTATCACATTCACTATTCGAACGCCAGAAACAACCTTCCGTTAACATATCGTAGTTATATAGACAGTATAGAGTAAAGTCACTGCATCTTAAACCTAGTGGCAGATAAAGAAGTAGTTTATAAGTTGGTAAATGGCACCATAATGGTTTATACTGTTAAAGCTAGGCTTGTGAAACTTCCGGCGTTGTCACTGACAAATTGCGCGCTCCCTGCCGGACCCTGCCTCCACTAATTGACTGCACGTCAAATTTAACCGCGGTAATCCAAATAGGGAGGAAATAATTTTAATCTAGCCTTTCTTGACGAGGATAAATTTAGATTAAATACCTGCTTTATTAATTTCGTTACAGTATAAATGTAGTACTTACGTGTTTATTAAGTTACGTTTGACCGCAGCTTAATCACATGACTGATAAGACAATGGCGCTAGTTATAATGTATTTAAAGTTTTAGTTATTAGATAGATTCAGCTATCTGAAAGGCATGTAAAGTCCGCCATTCCGCACATGGTCAGCGAGGTGGACTATGGCCAAAACTCTCTCATCTGAGAGAGAAGACGCGTGCCCAGCAGTGGGACAATAATGGGATGATGATATATGAGATAGGATGTTTAAAAAACTTGTTAGTCAACCAGCTGAAGGTCAAGTGACCCCGACATTCATAGCGTTTCATTTTGAACTTCCCCGTTATTCGAATGACACGTTATGTGAAGTCTAACAGTTGTGACAGAAAGGACACAAAGACAGACAGAAAGGATGTATGATCACTTAATACTCAACATAACATATAGAAGTCTCTAAGAAGCTTATGCTATTTTCACAGTTTTACAACCAACACTGTATTCCAGCTTTGACGATGAGACATTGATTTATAGCGCCGAACATCTACGACGCTGATGAAGTGTAAGTTGTTGAGGTTATGGCCAGTAACAACACTCATTTTTGTATAATAATATATTTGTCATATATGTATAAGGTGAGTAAATGTAAATTATAAATCGTGTATTCGAATATTTCGACAAATGTTCCATGGATATGTAACATCATCATCATCATCAACACATTACTGTACTGAGCACGGGTTTCCTATCAGAAAAGAGGCCACCACGCTAACCAAGTGCGGATAGTTAAAGCAAGTGATAACTTATTTCTATAACGCACACAATAATTACGTAAAAATATTGTTGATTTGATTAACCTAAAATCTATCATAAGGTGTAAAATATAGAACAGTAGGAGGTAAACAATTGCTGTGAAATAATAATATATAAAAATATTCCAATCATTCTATACACATTTATTAATAATAGATAATAACCGTATAGTTTATCATTTTCTGTGGATAAATAACTATTATAAAATTGGCACCGTGTTTATTCACTGGCTTCATTTTTTAAAACCTACTTGATATAATATACTATTTACAAGTCTATAAACACAAACCGATATATATATTTTTTATCTGATTTTGTCAAAAGGTTTTTTAAGAAATTTGGCGTAAGGATAGCTTCAATCCGGCTAAACAACGATTACATATGCTTATATTCTGTGTGTGTATACATGTCTGTAGGTATATACAGAACCTCGGATATAGTTTTTTGCATATGACATATAATCGGGAGGTCAATTAAAATGGTTGTTAGTTTTCATTAAACATATTAAATATATAACTACTATGAGTGGTATGTAATTTTGAGTGTTGGTTCTGGTTCGAGTATTAAAGTTTTTATTTTTGAGTATAGAGTATTAAATAAAAATACTTACGCGCTGTTGCATTTGTAGTTCTTGCCATCAGCCAGAGCAACATCAGTGTTACAAAAATCATTTTTCCACTCTTAACCAAACTAAATTGTCTTGTAGAACTCATCTTTATCCGTAACCGTATTGCTACATACTAGCCGATTTAACAAAAAAATATATAAACTTTATTCCTACGTTGGGCGCCAAAAGTATTGCTCAGTATAATTTGAATATTATGACTTTTATACTTTATAGGTTCTATTATACTTGACTTTCTATTATTTACCAAAAGGCTCTCCTTTCGCAATAAATACAACAAAATAAAACCACTTATGCCGACTACCGATAAAAATTTCAAACAACGTTTAACAACTTATCGTAAACGGTCACTGGATTGTATTGGAAACACGCAAGGAAGTAATTTGGAGGGCGGTCAACTTTGGAAGCGTATAATATATTTTTCGAAGTACCGTGAAAAGTTTGTTTCGGAATGAGTTACGCCGTTACACAGGCGACCGGCCTCCGCGATAGTTGCCAATCTACTGGTGCAAGCGGGTTGCACCGGCGCGCGAATAGCACCTCCTCTTTTGATGAAGCCGTCTCTTTCATGTGAAACGGACGCAATTCATAGAACACCCTACATAATAACCTTCTGATTCTGACATTTTCTTTCACAGTACGGCAATAAAGGTGACTTTAATGAGTCAAAATTAATAGTAATTTTTCTATGGCAAAAAAGTTTTTTTTAATAGTCAGAATTTTGTTTAGCAGATATTTCTTTTGGCTTATATTATATGTATACTGTTCCTATCTTTTAATATGATTTTTTCATTAAAATATTTTTGATACTATTGAGTGTGTATTTTAATAGGAACGTAATGGTAATTTTTTTTGATGGAATACTTTTTGGATAACTCATAAATTAAAGAATAACTCGTGCTCATAAAAAGTGGCACCTCTTTAAACACATACACGTATTTTGTGTTTAAATAAAGTAATGGATTTCGATCTATGAAAATTAAGTAATAAAATATTGCACGAGAAGGAATAAATTTTGAGAACGAATCAAATCTCTAATAATTCCTTTACCACCACCGCTGCTCTTATTTTTGTCGTAAAGCAGCAATGTAAGAACTGCTGTGTTTCGGTTTGAAGGGTAGAAGGACTCTTAGGCAAAAGAATAGGATAGGATAGGAGGCATTTCAACTTAGTCCTCATGGTAGCAACACATCCACACACAACCCCAGGACTTCCGTCCTAGTTGAGCTTTGATGTGGATGTCCATGAGCTGTTACAAATAAATGTCATTATACTATTATATATTTGGTACGTTTAATTTGTTCAGAGTCCCTTCTTCAGTAGTGAATAATTTTAAAAGATGGGAGTTTATGTTTTTGCAAAGCCATTATATTAATTGCACTTTTTTAATCTTACAAGTGGCAAAAAATTATAAAAACACTTTTTCAGTTTATTTGACTTCCGATACATATGTATGTATATGCCGGCGACGCGGCGCCATGGAATTGAATTCTGCGAACAGCTACCTCTTTCCTTGCAACCTCACAGACGACCTTACTAGTACCATTAATATTAATTTGAATTACTACGAAGCACATTCTTCAACAATTCTCAGGCTAAATTATCGAGGATTTAAGTGTACAATTATTGTTATAAGCGTTTCGAAAAACATCTAATTATGTAGATTTCATGTTTGATTTTCCATTTTAAATCACTTACTCTCTGAATCACGGATCCCTGAAGTACCTACCTAAACTTGTTATGAAAATATATATTATATCATAACGAAATTGTCTAAAATCATTTCAGACGCTGGTATTAGGGTTTTACTGTTTAAAAATTACCTTTTTTTATTTGAATAAACATGTCTCCGAAAGCATTATGTGGTTACTCATCTACAACCCATAGTAGTTCCGCGACTGTACACAGATTTCCTCTCTGAGTTTAGGCCATAGTCCACCACTCCAGCCAAGTGCGGATTGGCGGACTTCACATATCTTTGAGAACATTACTGGGAAACTGTCAGGCATGTAGGTTTCCTCACGATTTTCATTCACCTCCAAAGCTAGTGATAATAATTAATTTACAATACGCGCATGATTTCGATTTAGAATACATTTTATTTCGAGAAAATAGAGGTGCGTGCCAAGATTTAAACCCAAACCCGCTTGAGCGAGTGGTGGAGATTCTTAATCACTAGGCTATCACTCACTTACTCACACTTATGTGGCTACTCGATATCAAAAAAGTAGGTATTACTTAGCACGTCAACTTTTATTATAGATCCTGTATTGACAAATTACTAACGATTAATAAAGCGGTAAAAACTGTCACTTAAGCAAGTGACAGTTGTTCCAATTTTCTTATGGTACGTATCTACTCGTGTTTAACAACTTAACATAGATATTTCTAGAAACAAAAAAGTTATTACGCCGCAATAACATTGCTTTAACGTTTGAACTCTTCAAAATTTCAATCCTACGCTCGCTAAAGTTTTTCTCTAATATTTCACAACGCGAGCTGTAAATAAGTGGAAGCCATGTAAATGTCAGAAGTAATAACAAGAAAGCATTTCAAATACCTTTACGACCACAGACAGCAAACCCACCTAATAGTATAATTAGATTAGGATTTAAATAATACAGGCATCAATTATGAATCAATAATTGTTTATACCACTTCAGTCATTTCATTATTTTTTTGTTTTGCTAGCAAAAGTGCTAAAAACTAATTAATACGTAACTGTACGTATTATTTTTGTAACACTTAACGTAGTTGAATTCTTTCTGTTTCCTCGACATAGAAAGTAGAACACATTTCTAATCTTACCAAATACCTTAAGCCTTATACCTTAAGTAGAGTAAAAGTGACTAGCCGAGTTAAGGAACAAACTAACTAGAACTGCGAAACTTAGCATTGGGTGACAGGTACGAGTAGTACCGGTCCGTTTCAGATGTACGAGTGACACACTAAAACGTTGACTAATCTTATTTATTTTCTGAAATGTAATTTTATTTTCGTTTAGTTTACTTTTACGTTAATTGTAATATTTTGACGCACTGTTTACAAAACGTCATTTGAGCTCTTTTATTTTACAACAAAAAAAAACTCGTACACAAAACTAGATGTTTGTTGCAAAAAGTTTATCGCGACTCTGTTGGTTCTGGAGAAGCAAACGGGCGCGTTCGCCCCTTGGTTGTCCCGACCAAACTGGTGCCTAGCGGCGTCTCGGAAACAATTCTAATTTCCAAGCAAACGGGGAGAAAGGGCAATTTGTAGCGCTCAAAACCTCTGCTTCCATCCCTTTCACAACCCTATAGCGGTCGGGTAGCGCCGAGGAATTGCTTCCAAGAGGCGTGTAATCGTTTGTGCTCTGGCTAACGTTACTTTCCCCATTATGGTTCTTTATTCTTTAACTTATTGTCAATTTATTCCTTCACGATTTAACACTTTCCGTTTACAAAGCCTGTTCTTGAAAAGTATGAGCAAATTAATATAAACTGTATGTATGTATAAGTACATATATATTTACGTTACGTTAAATAAAGAAATAAAATAGAGAATATAATAAAGAGTAAACGACATGAGGGAAAATCAGCCCACAGCCCCCCTACGGGTTACAAGTTATCGGTGTAGCTTCGACAGTAAATGATACTTACGGATGAAAATGAAAGTAAGTTAAGAAATTATTCTATACTCCGTCCGAAACGCTACGACTACCATAGCTGACAAACAACATTTAGAATTCAATAGGTTTTTCAATAAACTAATTACTTTCAATCATCAACAATGTTTATTACATTACATTAAGCCTAACCTAATTTGATAGTGGTAGAATATTGTCGAATTCTCGCCTATTTGTGCACCACCACTGCGCCTATTTGTGCCATAAAGCAGCAGTGAAAACTGCTGTGTTTCGCTTTGAAGGGTGTGGTTAGGCAAAAGTCACCAGACAAGAGGCACTCTGGCTTATTCCTCGTGAGTAGCAACCCATCAACATACAACCATATAGGTCTTTCGTCCTAGTTGAGGTTTGATGTTTATGTCCATAAGCTGCAGTGAACACTTAACATCAGGTGGCCTGCATGCGCGTTTACTATTTTTAAAACATTAAAATAATAATAATAATAAATAGTTCCTTTTTCCTTACTTCCTTTTAATACACTAGCAAAATATTCATTTAAAAATTCCCTGTAGTAATAAAGCTAAGAATCAAATCAAGAACTTATGCATTATCGCAATAATATCGAACATTATATTGTTTAGATGTCAGTGATGGGAAATCGCTGACACATTAAGAGCAATGGACTTGTCACGGCATTGAACAGGAAGCTGAATGGCACATTTGCAGCTGCATAAATCAGAACGCCGCATACAAATACGTTGTAGGGAATTGAGCAGAGTTTAATTTAGATTCATAATAACATAAAATTTTATTAATTCATATAGTGAAATTGGACTGAAATTCGTAACGCGTACTTACAACATACAACAATTTAAATGCGCTAAACTATAAGTAACCTTCCATATTAAACTATGATTATTATGCCAAAAAGTCATTGTTAAATATTTAATGCAAGATTAATTCTGAATCGCTGTGAATATTGTTATATGTTATGTTATATTATATTATTTACAGTATGATGTTTACCTACGCTAAGTGATGCCCGAGACTTTTGAGAGTAAAAACCGAAATAATATTGACTATACATGTATTTATTGCATACAACGTTGGTGGGCAATGCCATCTATACTAAGTTAGATAAGTTGACATATCTTGTACCGTTAGGGCAGCGTTTGAAAGAAATGCAATTGATCAATTGATCGATTTACGTTGCAAATCTAATCTCCACGATTTGTAATTTAATCGAAAAAATGTGTACTCGGATATGTTGCTACTTCTGAGCACAAAATTCGAATCTGCGTATCCAAACCCTTTAAAGAGAAACATAACGGTACAGACACTGCTTCTATACTGCTATACACTACAGAGGCGGTGGCTTCACAGACAACCCTACGACATAAGACTGACACCG
>DWKW01001494.1:0-12594 GCA_018250115.1 Doberes anticus | reverse complement strand
TTTAAATCACAGGTCAAGATGTTATTGGACCTGGTCATTTGGAAGGCTTGCATGGGGACACAGGTCCAACACGTAGATTCCCCTTTGAGACACTTTAATGTGTGTGATATGGTACACATGGCAGAGACTATCTTCAATTACACGATCTTATACAGCTGAAGAAGTTGAAGATGGTCCCCGCCACGTATACAGGAACTACTGGGTCGGGATTTTAAACTAATTTGGAGCTACGGAGGTTGATTTTAGAGGGTCCGGTAGATGGGATATTGGGATTATGGACACCTGCCGTTCAGATTATAAAACAATTATGATATTATTATTATTACTATAGCGTGGTCGAGATGCTTAACTACTACTAACTTACTCACTATAATGGATATATTTTCGCGTATAATTTCAGCTCCCCTATTCGACGCTTACCAAGAGAACCTTCAAGAGAAGGACAACCTGATACACGATTACGAGAAACAGTTTGAGAACATGAACAGGAAGTCCAAGCAGATTGTCACGGAGAACAAGTCCCTGAAAGAGAGAGTAGACAACCTTGAGGAAGAGCTGGCGCAAGTGAGACAGAGCTATAAGAAGCTCGTAGTGGAGAAAGAGACGGCGGACATTGAGAAGATAACATTGCAGGAGAGAGCAGAGAAGGCGGAATCTAAGTTGAAGGAGGTTTATGAACTGTATGAAGATAAAAGTATGTCTTTTGTTTATTTCATCATCATCATCATCATCATCATCAACCTATTATTTTCCCACTGCGGAGATTGTTTTTCCTTCACCGTTAAAGCGTTTGATAATTAATTTATAATACGCACACAATTAAAAAAAATTGGATTAAATCGATTTTAAGTGGCGGCAATGTAAAAAAATTGGATTAAATCGATTTTAACTGGCGGCAATGTAAAAAAAAATATGGGATTGCATCGATTTTTTGTTAGGCAATATAAAAAAAATAGGATTGCACCGCATCGCATTGAATTTCCAGTGGCGGCAATGATGCGCGACTACGAGACGGTGCACCGCGAGTACTACGCGGCTCGGAGCGCGCTGGGCGCGGCGGGCGCGGCGGCACGGGCGCGCACCGTGCCCGCGGACCTGCACGAGCGACGCTTGGACCACTGCAAACGGTAACGCGGCCCGGGCTACTCGGTGCGCTTCCGACGTCGCTGGCTTTGTGGTTTCGAAGTGATAACTTCTTAAAGAGGGAGGAGGGTAAACCGCTTCGTTACGTAACGCGTTACGGCACCAGTCTGTCTGGCTTCCCTTTCTCTCACGCATACGGTAGCGGTAGGCAGACTTCTCCTCTCTCACTCTAATCCATAGCGCTATCCATATTTCTACGCTATGATGATGATGATTTTTTAAATATATATATATCTTATTTTATATTCAAAGATTAGGAAATGAGCACGCATGCCACCTGATGTTAAGTGTTCACTGCAGAACATGGACATTAAATCTCAACTAAGACAGAAATCCTATCTGAGGTCGGATGTGGATGCGTAGCTAGTCTTGCTAGGACTGAGTTGGTATGCTTCCTGTCCAGTGTCTTCTGTCTAACCACATCTTTCAATCCGAAACACATCAGTTCTCACACTTCGACAGAAATAGATGCAGCGGTTACGCCTCTGCAGGCGACTTTTCGACATAAGACTACCAAAGGGGACGGTGACCGTTTACCACCAGGTGGTTAGGTTAACATAAAAAGTAGGAGGAGGAGTTAAGGATGAGCTGGGTCGCCTGGAGAACTCTTAGGCATGCAGGTACACCTGCTGCTTCACTTTCACCGTTAAAGCAGGTCAAAAATCTAAATATAAAATTTAAACTATCCAGGTTGTTAGAGGAACTGAAACATCAGTACGGAATGGAGAATGAACGCAAGACAGAACAGTTGAAGAAGGCCCAAGAAGAATTGAAAAGTACTGAAGAGAAGTTCAACAAACTGTGCGAAGAACATGACGCCTTGAAGGAGGAACTAGCAACAGCGTTGAAAAATGTTAAGTAGGTTTTGAGATTTTTTATTTATACTTAATTAAAATGTTAATTTGGTTTGGTCATATTGAGAGGATCGATAAAGAAGAGTAACGAAAGAGATTTACATGGGAAAAGTGAATGGTTGTGTCGGCCGGAACCTACAAGGATCAAATTGGCGACCTCATGGTAAAGGGACAAAATAGGAGTGCCCGTAACCGAAGAGCATGCACGAAAAGATTGGTGACAGTTGAAGAAGCGAAAGAAATATGTACCGTAGCGTATGGCGGTCTTTGGTCTCTGCCCCACTACCTACCCCAATGGGAAACTGGCATGAGTGTATGTATGTATGTACATAATATACGTCCGATTGAAATTACCCTTTGTGTCGAGGTAATGCAAACGTGACAGGTGACACAAAGGACCTTTTAAATCTGCGTGCGAAGTCTTATTAAATGACGCCACTACACAACGGTATACGTAATACCTGTATGACAAGCAAATAGTACATTTGTTAAAAATTCTGTCATAACATATAATATAGATGAATATGAATGTTTGGAGTGTAAAAGAAATACAGATCAATTAAAAAGTAAAAATCATAGGCAACTAGTTGTTATTTTTGTTGCATAACAAATTAGTTGTTGGTACATTAAAAGACAAAAGTCGTTTACATGAACGTGCGGAACAATTAATATCTAAGTAATGTCATTTATTTCTGAATTTGCATAATGTAAGAAAAAAACTTGCTTTCAGAGACCAATAAATATGGTAGAGCGTACGTATTATATCTAGATCTTTTTCAATTACTATTCAATCTAGTTATCCATAAGATACTTTATATTAACATAGGTAGGCTTGAACGTAATCATGATTGCCTCAAGCTATGTAATCAGCAAAATTAGTTTTTTTTTCTAGACAAGCATGATCTATTATAATAAATTACATTACTTTGCAATAGATCGAGGCAAAAACTCCGCAACCACTAAAAGTAGTTTCATTTTGAAAAAATACTAATTATCACAATAAATACCTAGTTTTGACCTCGAGAATTGAACGTTTCTTTAATTTCTGAATCGTAATCAAGGAGTAGCAATAAATTGTATGAATGTGGCCTTTTCAAAAATCTGTATTTGACTTCCGATAGTTGTTAGGCCGCAAATTTAATTCAGTGCATTCTACTAAACAATTTAATAGAGAACGCAAACAAGTGATTGATTGGAGAAAGAAGTAAACTCGAAAGCAGAGCGGATAAAAAGTGTTGATTATGAATGCCATAAAAATTGGTGGCAAGCGAGTATCTATGGAATTTCATACAGTTACCAAGCAATCTCACGATCCCACACCACTACACCACGCAAACACCGTACGCATCAACATTGACAGATTTAATCAGGCAATTGCTCGTGAGTCACGAGGACTGTGACCAAACGGGACAGGACTGTTACAGGACAGTAGTATACTCTCCCAAACGAATACAAAATTATCCCGTTTTCCAAATACCCAACTATAACTGCCATGTCATAACGATCCGAATGGAACTGTGGTCAACATGCCGGTTTGCCATCCAAAGGGTTCGATCCTCGATGGAGCAGAAATTTGAATTGCATTTAGTTTCTTATCTAGTTGTTTCTGTGTGTGTCCACGGCGCCCATGACACAGAGAATCCTAGTATGGGGCTATAAGTGTGAATATTATTTATTCATATCTACCGATCCAGGATCGCAGCATCAAAGCCTTAAGTGATGGAAATGGAAACTATTCGCCGTCTGCCACTTGTGCTCTGGTCGCCTGATATGAAATACCTTATGAGAGAAATATCGATACGCTTATTCTTCCTTAGAGTGATTACTTCTGACAGCTTTTTGTTTAAATTAGTATTTATATGTATACAGCTATGCAGTATAAGTTTTCATTCATAGGAATCAGCAAAAATATCTTGATTACAGTCGTCTTTGTAGACAGCGGACAGTAGTAGTACTGTCCACTTTTTATGAAAGAAATGGTCACATTAGTTATGAGAGTAGGACGCAGATCGCACACGAGGGGTCGTTTCGTAACACAAGTATCCTTAATTAATGAGAGTAAATTCCATCCTATTATTAAACATTGAATTCTACGCAATATACAGAAACTGACGCGTCTCGTCAGCCTCGATGGTGTTAGGGTCTTATGTCGGAGGCTCACCAGCGGCGGCACCACCGCAGCACATATTTCTGCTTTAAAGCAGTATTGTGAGAACTGCTGTGTTTCGGATGAAGGGCAACTTAGACCGAGGTAGCAGCCACGTACGAACATAAGATTGCTAGTTAATGGTAATATGAATATTAATTAATTATAATATTGGTTGCAGCATAGGAATACCAATAACCAGCATAAGCACTGAAGCGAGTATGTAATTTTATTATTATCGGATGAGCCATCCTGATCCGATCGGCTCCTTTTCCATATTTATGTATTAGTGGGGTATTTATCACGATAGTCATCCTTTATTATTTATAATAATGTAGTATGTTTTTTATATTAAGTATTGTTTCTCATTTTATTTGCCAAAAAGTGCAGATATATTAAGAAAGCTCTATATTTAATTAAACTTACAAAGCAACGCAATTGCTAAAATTGATAGTCGCCAAGACTCTACCCATAAAGTAAAATGCCTTTGTTGTTTTACGACAAGTATTTAATTATTGAGAGCCAAAGAATATTTGCACGTTCGTAACTCTATATTTCAGGGTGGTGTGTGGGGGAGGCTACCCCACGCACTCCGGGAGAGCTTAAATAAAGAAACACGAGTCGCAAACATAAAGCTCGGTTGGCTTAGGCTCGAATCACACTAGCGTTTGCGACGTTGCCATTATATTTTCAATCTTGATAAACTTTTTCCATTTTATATTACTCGTGTTACGATCGTTTGACTGCGACCTTAACGGATAGTTAATAAGATAAATTATAGGATGCTGTCTTGAATATTGCAAAGTTGACATCTATGGCTGCAAAAATTGTGATTCTATGTAATATGAGCAATAAATAAATAAATAACTCTTCACACTCACAGCCCCACAGTAGGTTTTTTACTTGTGTCGTGAGTGCCACGTTCATCATTCAAATTACTGCCCCGCTGGGAATCGAACCCAGGACCCTCCGAACGGCAGACCGCACGTTGACCAAAGCTCACACAACGTCCCTTTTTTTAGGCTCAGCATTGAATTACAGTTCTGTCCTAGGTACTTAACCGAAAATATTAGGAATGTAACTAATACAAATGTTGTCTTGTTCGATGATATACCAATATACATATGTATGTATCGTAACGATTCTTCTATATCAGATATGTAGATATAACTCATAATTTGTGTCAGTTACAAATAAAAGCTCATAAGTTCGGAGCCTTAATCAACCGGTGAAAGTATATCTGCCTCCGTCACACATTATAGACTGGTTAAGAAAGAACGAGACGACATACAGTCTGTTAATATATCGTCAGCCCCTAAAAGCTTTTTGCTGTCTAAATTGAATTGATGTTTTGGGTTTACTGTTACAACCCTCGTTTACGTACACAAAATTGCCCGTTAAGAAATGTTTTATGAGATGCTATGTGTTTGTTTATTGAACTGTTTATTAGAGAGACTCTTCTTCTCTCTTTCATTTAAAATTATCAGTATTAGAAGAAATCGAATATTGTCGTTACCACCAATATCTAAACAGACGGCAAAGATATTATGTAAGTTGACTGATGGAGCTATACGAAAGAGCATTAACAAAAAATATATTTTAATTAAAAAATATATATTATCAGAATAGCAAACGAACATGCAAGTCCGTTAATCGGCCCTTAGCCAGTGGTGGACCGTAGCCTAAACCTTCTCATCTCTGAGAGGCGATGATCATATTGTCATTGATAAGAAATTCAATTACAACAAGAACTTAAGAAATCATGGTCAAAGTACAGACAAGATACAAGCACATACAATTTCTACAGTAACGAGAGCTAACCTCCTTTTTTATGTTAATAGAATAGCATGCAGGCCACCAGATGTTAAGTGTTCACTGCAGCCAATGGACATCCACATCAAACCTCAACTAGGACGGAAGTCTTATCTGAGGTCGTAAGTGGATGCGTTGCTAGTCATGAGGACTAAGTTGGAATGCCTCTTGTCTGGTGTCTTCTGCCTAACCACCTACCCTACAAATCAAAACACAGCAGTTCTCACACTGCTGCTTTACGGCAGAAATAGGTGCTGCGATGGTGCCGCCGCAAGCAAGACTTCGACGTAAGATTCTACCACCATCAACATTACAGCTAACGACTAACACATATACGTATGTTGTAGTTAAAAGTAATGAAACTTAAAAAAAAACATCTATCGTGTATAATAAACGAAGAAACTTTTCCCTGATGTAATTTCCTTAGTATAAAAATTATGTACTTCGAGTAAGACGATTGGCTGTTGGCTGAATACTCGCGCGAGATATGATTATAAGCATGACAAAGGTAACCTTGATCAAATTAAGCGCGAGCTTTCAAACTAACGATCCGTGAACTTTAGCTCTGACTTTCCTAAGTAAAATGTTAACATTTTCTGAATACAGAGTAGCATAATTCCACAGATAATAGATATCTGAAAGTAATATAAACCATACAGACTACTAGATCAGAAGTGGTAATTGCAGCTCACATTTGAAACATCATTCGTCGTTCTTATTATTCTTAAAAAGGGTAAGTTGTTTTGTTGCGGTAATCAATAGGATAAGAATATGATGTTGGTAGTCGATGGTGGTAGAGTCTTATGTCGAAGGCTTGAATGCGGCGGCACCACCGTAGAACTGTTGTGTTTCGGCTTGAAGGGTGTAGTTAGGCAGACGACACTGGACGAGAGGCATTCCAACGTAATCCACAGGAGTAGCAACGCATCCACACACAACCTCAGGTGTGGATGTCTATGGGCTGCAGAGACCACTTAACATCAGGTGGCCTGCATGCCCGTTTGCTATTCTGTTATTATAATTAAAAAAAAGGCTTGTCGAATATTTGACTGCGGCGCAACCACCGCTGCACTTATTTATACCGGCACTACGCGCACTCATATGACGGTGTCAGTATGAAGAGAGTATTAGGCAGAGTACAACGGACAGAAGGCATTCCAAATTAATTCTCAGGACTAGCAACGAATCCAGATACGACCATACTAGGACTTCTGTACTTTTAGAGGTTTGATATGGATGCCGATGAGCCGACGACCTACATGCTCATTTGCTTCTTCTTATATATGAGAAATAGGTTTATCTTAATTTCATTATTTAACCCAATATTATTTATATTTACGTATTCGTCTGTGCGACGCTCATCATTTAATTTATGCATAGTACGTCATTTATCTTTCGTCGAGTTGACAAGGCTACGGTTACTAAGCAAAATAGATGAAGTTGCAGCGTAGAACGCTTGTAAGAATGGTAACAGATGACATCAGTTTGCGGATCACGTACGTTTTGAATGTCAGAAAAGACCTAATCGCACGTAAATAAACACTAAAACTCATTAAAATGTACGAGTAATATTAGGCCGCTAGGCAAGAGTTTGAGTAAACTGTGGATTTTTTTGTGGTTTTGTTCTTGTATGTGTTTTATGACGGTAGTGTCACAAGAGAGTCTTCGATGGCAGCACAGCGGTACTTTTTTCTGCCGTAACGTAGCAGTATGAAGATTGTGGTTAAGCAGATTGCGTTATGTTGGCATCTACCTCTAAATCGGACGTGTTTGTCCATGGACCACAAAACACATTAAAGTCTGTATTTAGGTTAATAGTATTAGATAAAGTTATTCTTATAAGTGCTTACGAAAAAAGAACTTAAGGGTGTAGAATAAGAGAATAATCATTTAAATCTGGTCAGCAGTACATACAAATAGACTTTAAAACATATAAACCCTTTGTGTTTAGAAACCTCCAAAACGGAGGTCAAATGGTCAATATCACTTAGATGTTTAAAAATCAAGAAATCTAAATACAAGAACGGCCCCGTTACAATTTATATAAGTAACCTTATACATAATTAGGACATATTTTGATGGTGATAGAGACTGACGTAGAAAAATATGAAAATCTATTCATTGATTAAGGTAGAGTCTTATGCCGAAGGATCTGCGGCGGCTACACCACTGCGCCTATTTCTGTCGTAAAGCAGCAGTTTAAGAACTGCTGTGTTTTGGTTTGAAAGGTGCAGTTAGGCAGAAGACTTAGTCCTCTGGAGTAACTCAGATAGGAATTTCGTCCTACTTGAGGTTTGATGGGGATGTATGGACATCCCATGGGGGCTGCAGTGACCATTTAACAACAAGTGGTCTGCATGCTCGTTTGCTATTCCGTTTGAATAATAATAAAAAAATCTGAGTAAAAATCGATGCAAACTAATTAAATCCATTCGCCCTATTAATCTAAGTTATAAGATGCTTCCGTTTTTCATTAACACCACTTAAAATAGCGATAGCTTATTTTCATATCCGGCTTTTCAACTAATCAGTGGTTAGTAGTGCGTATATTTAAAAAGAATATTGCTTTTAAGTATAAGTAATAAATTTAGAGTGTGAATATTGTACATTTATAATGTAGCAAATCCTTGACAATAATATAAAACCCGATTAGATCAACGTGTGCGATTCATGGATACATAATTAATCAGTTCGATTTTTTTTATTTTGCCAATTGCATATCGGTTTATTTTTTAATTATTGGGTCACCACAATTTTGAAAGAATGAATCCGTTTTGTTCCATTGTCAACAGGCGTCGTTGTGATTGGACAGTGGACATTTTCTGACAGATTTTATAGCGACCTGTCGAAATTTATTACTGTTACAGCTTTTCGTTGTGTTATCATATATCGTGTATAATATATAGTTATACATTTTCTTAAGACTAATTCATTTATCGTCTACAACTAAAGCTGTGTTTTAAAGCTAACTTTACAACCCTAATGTATAAGTATAGTTGACTACAAAGTGAATTCTAATAAGTCAAGTTTCTAGATTTAATCGAAATGATTACCCAAATTTTATAATATATGTATTAATTTACTAAACAGCATGAGATACGACCTTGAACTCAGTTAGTTTGCAAGTAAACAAATTGATACAGTCCGCTACTGTGTAGATCGCACAAACGAGCATGCAGGCCACCTGTTAAGTGGTCACTGCAGCCCATCAAACCTATATCAAACCTCAACTAGAACGGAACTCCTATCTGATGTTGTATGTGGATGTGTTGCTTCTCCAGAGGACTAAATTGTAATGCCTCCTGTCTTGTGTCTTCTGCCTAACTTCACCCTTCAAAATAAATTCAGTAGATAGCATTTCCGCAACGCACAATAACAGTCAGTTTTCTTTGACCTAGTGCCACAGTGACAGACTCAATTAAGCGATCGGCCGATAAATAAATTACTTATACACTAAACACTATTTGTATGACTTTCGTGTACAAGCATAAGCCTTGATTGTAGTAAATGTCCAATAAACTGGGGTTCTTCGTAAAATTTCAATAAGGCTGAATAAAGTCAATGCTAAATTAGCTCACGATTAGCATATTAGCATCACACTACGAAATTTACCAACCTTGTGTACGTTCATTCTTTGTATGGCGTTAGCAGACTGCACTGAGACATTAGGTGTTCAACGCAGTCTTAAAATGTAACAACGCATAGATCTACTCGTATGGTAGAAACTGAAATATGAGCGATATTGAATGAATGAATGAAAAAAATACTTATGAAAGTTTTAAATTTACAAATTTACATACATGTTTATTCATTTATGTGTAACATAATATGTGGTGCGCAAAATAAATATTTCTCTCTTTTTTACATTTATTTATTTGTTAGTACCAACATAAGCATGCAAGATGACGCGATGATCTGTGCCAGGCGGCGCGAAAAAAATGTATGCGTAGAGCCGAAGAACGGGCTCAGTGGCGCGCCTTGGAGAGGCCTATGTCCAGCAGTGGACTGATATGGACATACAGTAAACAGAGAGAGACGCTATACGCGGTGCTATGATCCGATTCTATTTTAATATTTGATTAGTTTTAGTACACTTTATACTATGACATTGAATAAAAATAAGACTATCTTTGAGATTTAAGATTAGGTTTTGGACTTGCCGTTACGCATTCAAACCTGTTCCATTGAGATAGGTTAGGAATTTTGACTTCCGAATCAAAGTTAAAATAAATTCAAGTTCAAAATCATTTATTCGTATAAATTTGTGTTAGTTAGTAAAATTTCGTTACACTATTTTAAAATATGCTGACATTACATTAAACAGTTCAATGGGTTTTTATTGCTTATTTTAATGTCAAGTAAATGTCTTGACTTAAAATAAATGTTTTTAGTTTATCACAATTTCAAGAAAAAAGAAGCGTGAGTGTAAGACTGTATTTATGTTTTTTTTTTATTCAGACGAAATAGCAAGCGAGCATGCAGGCCACCTGATATTAAGTGGTCAGTGCAGCGCATGGACCTCTACACAACTACACTACCTCAACTAGTAGTTTGACATAAGAATCTACCACCATCATAGGTGGAAAAGCTATAATGGGAATTAGATATAAATTAGGCGATCGACATAACATAACAAAAATAATACCAACGGCAGCGCCATTCTAAAAAGCTGATTCCGCAAAAAACTATTTTAATTTTATTTGTAACTTTGATCAAAATACAGGTAATGACCAGTTATCTTTATATCTCTATAATTATTTATTAACAAACCAATGTACGTATTATTATGTATATGTATATAATGCAAGAAATTGAAATGTTGTCGACAGTAAGACCGTATCGGTTGTTTTTTTTTGTAATACATTTTTGGGGATTTTTTAAAACTTTCGGTCACTGGTCTTTTGACTATGACTATGAGTCCGATTTGACTAATTGCTAAGATTTTAATTCATCTGAGTTCTGTGACAAATTTTGTTGCCGTCCTTCAAAAATTGTGATTACTATCGGGTTGCATTATTTCGTTTATCTCGGTTTTCCATGATATACATATTTACAATAAATTTATGATTAAAAAAAAAAATTAACATAATACTAAAAATTGTAAATTATTAAATTTAATTTAATTAAAAAATTGTATAATATAAATGCTGACAAAACTAAATATTTTTTTAATTACATGTGCGACTTTCCTCAATAGCAAGACATTACCGAAATTTTTCTAAAATTCCTGCCTTAAAAAAATGCTTCAACATTTAACTACATTATAAGAATATAACTTTGACTATCATAGTTTACAGTACGGAAAGAGCTCATAAATGTTGTCGTATCCGGTTACATCCAATCAACATTGATAGGCATCGTTATCCTATAATTTTTATTACACTATCATTTCATAGTGTGTTGAACTTCGCGGTATCTATTACGTGAAATGAAACTGTAGCAGGGTCAAATTTTGTACATTGGCCAAAATCGTTACCAGTGCGGCTAGACTGTCTGTCTTGATTATGGAAGTTGTCAAAAAAAACTTTGATCTGAAAATGTGCGTTGTTAAAAAATGTATGTAAACATAGAGAGATATTACAAAATTGATGACCAGTCAGTCAATTTTTGACGCAATAAAATTTGAGACGAAAAACAACCATCTTTATCAACCTAAGGTTACCTACCTTACCTATTAAAAATTAGTCTAAGTATGGTTCGATGGTGCTATAATCTTATGTCGATTTTTGACTCGGCACCACCTCAGCACATATTTTTGTCGTAAGGCAGCAGTGTGAGAACTGCTGAGTTTCGGCTTGAAGGGCTACACCCTTAATGTCATGAAGCAGATGACAGTGTACAGGAGGCATTCCACCGTAGTCCTCAGGAGTAGTAACGCTTCCACATACAACTTCAGATTCAGATTGAGAAACAATTAAATACAAAAATTTCGAAAGATTAGAGTAGGTCCCGGGAATTGAACCCGGGCCCATCGGAGCGGGAGGTTATGATTCTTAACCACTAGGCTATCACTCACTTGATGTCATCAGCTCTGCTTACTAACCACTAACCTGATTAAAACAAGACTGCAGCATGCGTGGAAACATCGATGCTGAAGTGCATCAGGAAGGATATTATATTCAAAATATTTTTGCTGCCTTCGGTGAGTTTTTGAATCACAGTTTAAAAAACACTGTTCGTTCTGCACCTCGGCCTCCGCCTCACTTATGCTTAATTTATATCCAAAATACCTTTGCACCAAAAGTCGTTAATTTCATCTGCTACGCTGTTTACCTTCGCTTGGTGTTTAATTGATGGAGTATTTTAAGATGCGGAATATCCTAGCCTAGAGCGTTGGCTTTTGTCGGAAGCTATAAACACTTTAGTATCCTAGAGCGTTGACTTTTGTCGGAAGCTATGAATACTTTAGTTTTTATTATTTTATGCCCACTGAATATTAACATTCGTGAATATTTGTTTAAATCATATTTATGTATGTTTCCAAGGCTATTTTTGTTATAAATCATGTGCTTCTATCGTATATGTATATACTAGCTGTTGCCCGCGACTGCGTTCGCGTGGACTCCAAAACTGTCACTCACACACCAAACACACTACCGCTAACAGAGTACAGTTATACAGAGTGAAAGGGAGATTAGT
>DWKW01001493.1:0-12595 GCA_018250115.1 Doberes anticus | reverse complement strand
GTCGGTGAGCGCTGTGTTGGGTTCCGGGCAGATATGGAGCCGCGAGCTGTCAAAATGGAGTGGGAAAAAGGCGGGAATGCGGCGACGCTTTATGTGGAGCTCGTCATTGCGCTAGAGGGAGAGGATGCCACATAGTGTCTTAGGACAGAGTGGGACGTCGAACACAACGTGGTTTATAAGAAAACCCAAGACGTTGGGCGTGTTTGGCGGGTGGGCGTATGGGTTTTGGGTTAGTAGTGGTGTGGAATTATTGTGTGGGTGAATGTGTACAGACGTGTGGCTCTGCGGTCGCAGGTGTGTGGGTGCGAGACGTGGCTGGTGTGGGCAAAGAGGTTTCTCGACATACTCATCCTTTTGTCAACGATACGACGCTTTATCGGCTTCAGGCTTTAGTTATTAAAGTGCGCTGTTAAATTTTACGGTGATGTAAAATTTTCATTGTCGACTCACTAAAGCTGTACGCTTTTGAGAAGATTTCATTAAGGGTATAGGTACATATTGTTATCAACATATGTACTAGTAAAACCTAATATACAGCCAAAGGATTGCTTAAAAAAATTGGGATTTTAAAAATTGGAATATTTTTAAGAAGGCGTGCAACGCTTAGCCGGTTTATTTATTTGAGTACTTGCATAATGTGACGTTTATTTATTTTTACATTCGTTAAAAAAGAAAAATCTAAATACTGAATAGCGAGTGTTTCCTTTATCTATATCCTTTTTTGTTTATTCTTCTTTAAACCACGGCATACTTGAGGTATACATTCTGCTCTATACAATTAGGTGTTCTTATTTAAAAGAAAGTTCGTTAATTGTATCAAAAACAAGGTATGATAGAACGATGTTAAAATATTAACTGGACCGCATGATTGACCTAAATGACTAAAATTATAAGGTGGCTCCCTTATCTTGTTATTTGTAGTCGTGTTGTGAGCTATCTCAGGCTCTCAGTATTCCCTATAATTTTCCCTAAATATGTAACGTAATAGACATTTTGCACATTTGCGTATAACTTATGTTGAGCTTCTAATATTGTAAGTCAATTAGGCGATTAGCTTATTGCAGGCGTAGCTTTTTGAATTCGAATGACTGCATAGATTTGAGAGGCATATTTTACTGTATTCATTTCGACCGGTTTTTTTCGTGACTATATGAATTAAAAATTATTTTAGAGAAAAATTCAGGCTCGTGTAAAGAAACAGTTTTTAGATTAAATTAAAACAGTAACTTTTAACATTTAAAAAAAATCTGTAGTAATTTTGATCATAATATGCACATTTATACATATGTATGCGTATACATATCTATACCAATTATACTTTAGTAAGAAAAGGTAAAATCTCCTAAGGAACAAAATAAAAACATTTTTTTTATAACATTGATTACATAGCTGAATTGCACTGAATGATCTCTGACGGTCAAAAAAATGTGAAGTCTATCTGTGGATATTAAAATTGAGCTAGCTTAATTTCATTTTTTTTTAAATATTTTACTAGCTTTCTGTAAGTAGTAACTTTCCTTCTAAGATAGAATTTTCTGAAAAAAATATATGTTATAGTTTCATTAGGTATCAGTGCAATTGAATATTTGGAATGTATAAAATGTGTGACTTTGTTTAACTCTGTGACGACGTTTTGTCAATAACTTGGTCTTGTCCCAAGAGCAATTGTTCCCCTATCCCCCCATATATCAGATATGAATAAAAAATTAAATATGGATAATGCATTACTATGGTACAACTGAATATATTATGAGTAAATACAAGTAATGTCATCGTACAGAAGACAATATACGTTTCCGTGACCGAGCGTCATTTGAAGGAGTGAGTCGTTTAATTACAATGAAACAGTTCAATTCAATTCAGTTCAGGAACAGTTCAATAACTATAACTTTTACAATAGAAACATGAACTGTATTTATAATACTATTTCTGTATTAGGTAAGTGAAGGTTATCTCACGAAAATAGTGCTAAAATTATATTCTCTTAGGATCACCGAACTAAGACTTTCCATGCCAAATGCGGACTTCAGTATAGTCGAGCTTAGAACGTATATGTTTCGCGTGGCTGTCTTGCACCTAACTATCTCTTTTAATACTTATTTGTACCTCACGCACACCAAGGCAGGCTCCCCCCGTGTCACATACAGTCAGCGCTGTGTGGGTGGACTTCTTTCGCGCGCCCCTGTGTGCGGGTGAATTTCTTTCGAGACGTAATAAGGGGACCGTTTCTTTCCCGCTAAGGTTTTAATGTCGACCACGTTTCGGTGGCGAGCGCGCGCCTCTCGCGGTCACCAACAAAACTTTTTTTTCTCATTGTAGTAAGTGCCGACTAGTGTTTTGTGTTTTTGTGTGATTTTTTATTAGACTTTTTTTTCAAATTTTTTTGTAAGTATGTCTTTTTACAAATAAGTTGTCACATATATTTAAGTATAGGAGCGTGCAAATGTTGGAAATTAATTAATCGAAAGTTTGTGTAAGTCCGGAGTTGGGTGGAGTAGGGCGGGCGGGCGTTGCGTGTTGTTTTCGCGAAAACCGCAGGCTCATTAGCCTGCGTTCACACTACGCCGCGACGATCAAACTTTGAAGATAACGGCATATATTGTGATAACATTGGATTACGCTCCCGTGGACTAAGATTTGAGTCTGATTAATTTAAAGTTGTGTTTATACTGTTATAAGATGTTTGGATTTTCATTAAGCTATAGAAATGTTGTAATGAAAATTTATATATTTTTTAAAGTATAAACATTTACTACTCAAATTGTTATTATTTTAAATATTACGTGAGTTTTTTATAAACGTATCTAATATACTCAGAACTTTTCTTTAATACTGCTCAGCGTATTGAATTATGGACACCGTTTTATTTTAGACAGATTGCGATCTAAAGATAATTCTTTAATATACACATACCTGTATAATTTATTCTTGGTCGCAAAAATTTTCTGATACTAAAAAAGTAAAACTATTAGTAGGCAAATAAAGTGTTTAAAGAAAAAAAAACTATTTTCTTCAGCAGCAAAATAATTTTAAAAGATACATTTTTTACAGCTTTTATCAATATAAATTTATGTACCGTAAACTTCTGAACATCGTCCTTGTTAAAGAGTAACTGTGAACACCCATTACCGAAGTTACCCGTCCTAACTTTGCTTGCACCTAATTGCTACCCTACGTGACACGTTGCTTTGAATTATCGAGATTGGATTACTTGAAAATGTTTGGCACTATATCTTTCACAGATTTGAAATTATTATAGTTATTGTACATACAATAACATCAAATTGAGGATGATTTACTTCATACACATTTTAATTTGACTGTAAGTAAGTGCGAACTTAAACGTTAACGGATTGAGGCTAATTTTGCTTGCACTTAACTGCCGCCCTGCGTTGCAGATTCGTTTAGAAGTATGGAGATCAAATAGTTGTTAAAAAAAACAGGCAAAAAAGAAAATATTCGTTTCTATTAAAGATACGAAATTAAACACGAGGTAGATTTTAGTATAAAATATTACATGATCTTGATGGGATGGGATGGGAGTCTTGAATTTCGGAAAAAAATGTTGATTGTGAAGTTGTTGATGGATTGAAACTGAATTTAATACATTTTCGAACAAAATTTACCATATTACGAGTATTTGCATGCTGTTCTACAGTCTTATATTATTTCGGTGAACGTGTCTCAACACTTCTGTCAGACGACAACGTTTTGACATAATTATGGTCCTTAACTTTTATATCTATAGGTGTAGTAAATTAATAATTCAAAATTTTACTTAGGCAATAGTCCAACACAGACAACAAATGATAACAACACTTAACTTTTAAAGTTAAGTGCTATCTTGAATTAAATATATAGGATAGGAAATTTCATATATATTTCAATTATTACCTTTGGGATTAACCCTGATATATATATGTTTAAATTATGTAAAAATTATGTAGTTATGTAAATTTGAATGTCACTAAAGTTCTTGAGATTTTTTCTTTAATCATTCCTATTGGTTACGACTAAGGTTAAAATAAAGTGCTTTAATAGGGGTTTCCTTAGATTTGTTTAATATAAATTAAGATATAATAAACAACATTAGATTTTTTAAAATCTCAATACTGTATATATGTAGTAATTTAATTAATAAAACAATTCTACATGATTATACTAACAAAAGTCACGAAGGAACGAACTTTCACTGTTATGCTCTATGTTTCTAGTTACCGCCCTACCTTATGGGGTAACTCAAGTCACACGTGCGTGTCATAATTACTTTCAGTTTACCGGCATATAATGAACAGCTTTGTAACCATCATATCTATATGTCTATCTTGTATGAAGTACGTTCAGGTTAGGGTCTCCTATAAGTATAGTAAAAGCTTCATGAATGCAAACATCTGTCTGCTGTTAATTTATTTAAACTAGTAGTATTTCAAATAGATCGCTAATTAGTGTAAATTCATCCGTAATTTATTAAAAATATAAATCTTTTAATATTAATATCTTTTTGCTTTCACATTCACTCCACAGATTATTGAAAAAGGAACATTGGAAATCGCACAAAATTCACAATCGAGTTGTCATTTAGTCAATCTGACACTTCAAACTTCACTGGTGACAATCTCTACTCCATGCGACTGTGGTAGTGTAATGTTTTTTATTAATTTAATGTCTTTTTGATGCATTATTCTATAAAAATATTAGATAGCTCCTAGTTCTTCGCTCCTTCTCCATATAAAGTTCTCATAACATACACACTCATGTAAAATGGCTCCAATACGCTGCAAAGTCTTGTTACTGCGGCTAAACTGTGAAATACACTAATTCCTTGAAACAACTTGCGTGCCGTGTGATCTTATGAATTAATTATGACAAAACATCGTGAGGAAACCTGCGTGCCTTAGAGTTCTCCATATCGTTCTCAAAGGCATCTCCGCCAACCCGCACTTGGCCAGCGTGGTGGACTAAATATGGCCTAAACTCTCTCATCTCTCCAGTGGGACCATGATGGGTTGATGATGATGATAGAAGAAGATAGAGCAAAAGACAATGAATGGATTTTTTATAGTTTTTAACTTCTAAACGCGTTATTATTTACAAATACTTCTACCTACTTTTTAAAATTCATCGATTTATCCTATTGCCTCGGACATGATTTAACAAGGAAGGGTTTGCTCATGCATACTACACTGAACACTAGAAATTCCTACTTAGTCCTTAAGAGATGCGACGTGTACACGACTAAAGACTTTGGTCCTATTTGCATGGGCTGTGGTAAACATTAGGTAACTTATGTTTTCGTTTAGACTTTATTTTAATTTAAAAAAACTATACTGGTTGTATAAACGGTTTTTGACACAAAAACAAAACTACGAATAACAACCTTGCCGGGTCTTGGCGGTTTGAAAGTACGATAATTAATTATTTAGGCGAGAAGGCGCGTATGTTATTAACTGATTTACGGGCTATAATGAGAATGTATTATTCAAGTTCAATCCGGCGTAGGAATGAAGAATGTGATGCGAGGGGAACATTCGACACTCAACGTGAATAGTTTGCGTTTTGTATCGCGACAAAATTATTATCGGAATCTAAAACACTCGCACCTGGTATTCAAAATAATTGTAATTTAATTAATGATTTATTTAAAACTATGTGTTTATTAATAATAAAATGTGTCAATATCACAGTAAATATTATTTACCGTAGGTTCGAAATAACATTTATATTATAATGAGAAATTTATAACAATCGAGAGTATTAATATTCTCAAAATTTATTAGTAATGGTACCGATCTGCAACTTTTGTAAGGGTGTATTAAGAAGTTACGCGTGTGCATCGCCAAAAAATAAATAGGCGCTTAAGCATATATGTATGTACATACGGGTCGAATTAAGAACCTTATTTTTTTAGAGTCGCTTAAAAATAACAAACGAACGTAATACTGAATAAAATAAAATTAAAAGCATTTTCTTTTGAAGGCCTTCTATCAAAGGCCCTGTGTTTCGTATCGCGCAAACCGGGGTAGGGTTTTTAATAAATGACGTCACTGCTCCCATCGCATTCCTCGCGATTCTTATTTAACTGCTTGATTGTGACCGATGTTGTTTATTGTCGCCAATATCACGCAGAAGGGTCGAGCCTTTGATGGCGTAGAATGTTTCGAGTTTGTAATGTGACCTACATCAGCGCTTTGAACTTTGTAAGTATTGGCTTAAATTTTAACATGGAAATTATTTGCGTTGATATTGAATTTCAATATGGATTGAAGTCCTAGGCGAGATCACATGAGAGTCATATTGGAAAGGCCTTATTTGTTTACCTCAGGTCAAGGGTGGGACCGGTGGAACCTTATGAGGATGTTGTACACCCCGCTATATTAATGGATACTATTTTAAATTGTAATGGAATCATATTTGTACATTGAGTACGTTGTTGTAAATTTAATACAAAGATATTGACTATTTAGGTTAATGAATTTTCTTTAAAATATTCTACAGTAGTAAGAAACGAGCGTTATGAACAGGCTATGTTAAGTTCAACAATCACGCAAAAACTACCTAATACATTTTAATTGGACTTTCACAAAGTGTTAAACTTAAATACTGCGGTAAGTTTTACAGCTTCACCTCCCCGTAGCATGCACCGCAATTGATGTGGAATGTCAATTAAAATCGTTTATCTGTTTTAGAGAAAAATTCATGCTTTTGTGTTTGTTATACCTAAGAATGAATAATAACAATCCAGGATGCGTCAGTCCAACTATTACAATTCTGACACTTTGTAAGACACAAGTCTCAGCGTCCATTTGTATCTTAGAACCACGTAGGGTTTGGACACGGTCGGATATTACATTTGCTAACCTATTTGTACCCGTCGCTGGTCGTACGACGATCATTATCCATGTCCGACCCGTCTCCAGGGACACCCTCAGGAATTCCTGTCCCTTACTCGAACGCTATTGATTCCCTTCATGTTCTCTTTAAAATACGACCCGATAATAGATGTTATTCGAAAGCGAAGGGTTTGCCAATTTTTTACACGGACAGCTGGGACCCGTAAATTAGATTTAGATATTTAGAATCCGGAACCTTTGAAAATAGAAAACTTTTACGTCGGAGAGGACGTCTGGAGTGTTCGAAGTGTAAATAGCCTTAATGAATGATTATGAGATAATTAATAAGCTTAAAAGACACGTTTTTGGTAAAGTTTCCAGGATACGTTTACCATAAATAATAACGGTTTTTAAAACAAATAAGAGTAAGGATTTAATTATTGTTATAAATGTATAAGTATGCTAAGTTATTAATTTACATAGTAATAATAAATTATAATTTAAGATTTTACGTCACGAATTTGGAAAAATTATAGCGATTTGTAAAACAAACACCCGCTTCAAATCTGATAAACAAGATAATCATTGAAATGATTTTGATTTTGCTTTGCATTCTTTCGAAATTTAAGTACAGCCAGTTCCTTAAGTAAAGCATGAAACATTTTTTCAAGGCAACGAAACTACTGCTGTCATGAGGAGTAGATGAGTACCACGAGCTTGTTGGCAATCGTGGCCACTCACCTGGTAGGTCTCAGACGGGCGGGAGGGTTTCTCAATAAAGTCCGTATCATGTGCAGTCAGAAAGGTATTTACAAAATGTTTTATGGAAAAAAGGAAATTATGAACGGTCCGAGAAGTAGTAACGGCGAGCATTGAGATAGAAATGGGGGTGTAATGTATCTTTACCCCATTGCCGGTTCCTTTGTGGAAGGGTGCGAGGCCGGTAACGAGCATTACCCACTTGTAGGGTACCCCTACACGACCGTACATGTTTTATTATTTACGACCTTTGCCCTTTCTGTATGTTTTGAGCTAAGATTTTATTGCTGTACTATTCATGAGCTAAATCCACTGAATCTCAGTCGGATGCGAGCGGTTTGACGACTCCCTGGAAAAATCTGTAGGGGCGGTGGCAGTTAATGTTCTGTTTGTTTGAAGGCATGCCTTCCACTATAACAGTATTAAAATCTGGCAACGGCTTCTACAACTAAGATTTCTTCGACTAATTCTTCTACAAGATTTTACACTTACATTTTCTGTAAAATTTAACGTTTCTGTTTCGTTTTCGAACTATGTATGTTTATCAGTGGAGTATCACAGATCTATTCAAATACTTTTAATTACTATAATGTTACTAATATTCTGTATAATCCTATAAAACTTCGTGTAAAATCATTTTAAATTCAATTCCAAAATTAATTGAAAGTAGAAGCAATAGTTTATGTTGATATTACAACTAACAAATTTAACCCTAGATAACGTATTGGCAATAATACTTGAATATCGTAGCATCCCTTTCCCCGGGGCGCATACATATGAATAGGCTGTAACTAGTGTATCCAAACGTTACGAAAATGTCAATTCATTTCGATAAAAAAATATTTCATTTTCAATGCTCTTTTTCGAACTGGATTAGAAGTACTTAAAAACGGCAGAAATGTATATGATTTAATGAGTTTCGAGGTGGGAATTTTGTGTGATTTAAGGGTTTTTTCAGTAGTCTGTGGCGTGTGTATCTAGGTATTTATTTAACATTTCTTATAAAAGATGTATGTATGTATGTATGTATGGGTTTCATATTTTAGTGAAATATAGTTTGCTTAACATACTATATTAATAATATACTATATAGGCTACTGCTAAGGCGCGACACTGAACCCGATCTTCGGCTCTACGCATCCAATTGCTTCCTCCTTTCATAAAGTACTTTATGTGAAACAAAAATGGCACTTAATGTAGGTTAAATTAAAATAAATTTAAGGATTTTAGTATTGAAAGTGGCTTTGTTATAAAAAAGATATGGGAAATTGATAATCCCATTTCTTCCCAAATTCATGCCTACCCTACCTGTAACATGTTTGCGAAACGCGATATGTCGATCGGATGTTAAACTTAATTTCTACAAGGGGTGAGCCCCAACATGTCTTTTACTGCCTTTCACCGTGTTCGCTTTGATTCCTATCGGGAAAGCCTTTTGTGGAATCCTCGTGGAAACTAACTCTACATTATAGATGGAATCGTTAAATGAAATGGTAGCGTATGAGTAATGAGAAATAAATTTATGAGTGATATTAACCAGGATTAGCTTTCGAATTGTTCTCATGTTGTTTTTGTTTACATCGCTTTACATCAGGGTAGTTCACTCTGGAAATAATAAGTTAATTTTAGGATAAGAAATACGATAGGATTTTCTTTATAAACTCATAAGCGTATTCCATAATTCGGAAAAAAACCTACAATGCTTCCATGGTATGTGATTTTATATGGAAGAGGTAGAAGGCTCACAGTGTGAAAATTCGTAGCTATCTTACAATAGCCTCTAGGTCTTTGAAGCGAGAATACACTGGACAGGAGGAATTAATCATCAGAAGTAGCAAAGCATCCGCATAAAACCTCAGACATAGGACTGATCTATTTGCAGATGTCCATGGACTGTAGTGATCACTTCACATCAGGTGGCCTGCATGCTCGTTTGCTACTCCTTCACAAAAAAAAGTCAAAATTAAGGACCTCAAAGTCATGTATAGCTCACGAGTATACAATATTTGGTGCGTTTGATTGAACTCCTCGCCTCCCTTGTTTGATTGAACGCGCCGCGTAGTCGCTTTGATGCATCTCCATTGACAATACGGAACGTTGTGATGTGACGTGACGAATGCCTCTTTCGGAGTCTTTGATATATTCTGGGTTTCATTCAAGAAAATCTTCGTTCCGCACAATTAGGGAGGGCTGTAGGGTAGCACAGTTCGCGTTGAGATTAATATTTTTTTTTCTAAATTTTTATTTGTCTATTTAAAGTTGACTATAGCATTAAACGTACAACCTAAGATAAGTGTTTGGACCTATTTGAAGTTAAATATGGATGTCCATGCAGTGAGCATTTAACATCAAGTGACCTAAGCTCGGTTACTACTCCTTTAATTTAAATAAAATAAGTTTTATGGGTATAATTTACACCATATTCACCATACCACTCTATTTCGTAGAAAGAATTACGGGCATTAACTCTTGCTACTATCTCGACTGATGCCTTACTTTGTAACAAGTAATAAAATACATTTTTATTTTTTAGGTTTTCTGCAACGCGATGGCTTCCGTAATAGCTGGATGTTACTCAGCCAAAAGTAACTTACCAACGAACATTCAACGGATTATACCAGACGAAGTCATGTGACGGATGTATAGTGAACTGTGTTTGACTATAAGTAGTAAAAGTATGACTTAAAGTACCTATAAAGTTTCGGTACAAGTGTGAAGTGTCAAATAGATTTGTATGGACGATGCATTTATCGAGTGAAGTCAGTTCGACAACGAATGGACTGGGCCACGAGGCACCACCTTCTAGTTACGGAAGTAGTTTAGCCAGTCAACCATTGACGGCTGAGCTGCTAGCAGAGAGAACCCTGGAAGGTCTTTTGTCTGACCACCCTGGGGAGCTGGTGAAAACTGGCAGTCCACATGTCGTAAGTATCTGATACTTAGTTTTGAAATTTTATTTTAGACTAAATATAATTTTAAAATTAAAAATCGGTCATAGGTTAAATGGGCACATAGATACATTTCCATACCCATACTCAGACCAGAAGCATAAATCTAAATTCGTGATTCAAATTTCTGAGAATCGAACCAAGAATCTTTCGAATGGCAGATATACATATACATTGACCACCAGTGCTATACGGGCCGCTATCATTCTTCAAATAGCAAACTAGCTACTAAGACAACACAGTTTCTAAATATTGACTATCACCATTTTTGTATTTTGAAGTACCTACTGCCTAAAATGTTTATTATTAATATAAAATTAATTAATATTTTAAGGTATGCACAGTGCTGCCCCCACACTGGCGATCAAACAAAACTCTTCCCGTAGCGTTCAAAGTTGTGGCTCTCGGCGACGTAGGCGATGGAACGCTAGTCACTGTGCGGGCGGGGAATGATGAGAATTGTTCCGCGGAGCTGAGGAACTGCACGGCGGTTATGAAGAACCAGGTCGCCAAGTTCAATGACTTAAGATTCGTTGGGAGAAGTGGGCGAGGTAAGTTCGGTTTAGTTACCGTTTTCTACGCGTTTTCTCTCGGCGACTTAGACGATAATAGGCTAACGTCATGCAACGTTACGAATGGAGACGACGAAAATTGTTCTGCAGTTCGGAGGAAGAGCTCGTGGTAGTTATTGTTGTTGAACACTTGTTCGTCCTCGGTGATGTAGGCAATGATATACCCAATGTATTGTTATGGTGACAACGATGAGAACTGCAGAGTTGAAGTACTACAGGGCCGTTTCGAAGAATGAGGTTGCGATGTTCAACGATATGAGATTCGTTGAGAGAAGTACGCGCTGTGAGCGTGTATTAATTACCTTATTTAAATGACTAAGTTCTTGGTGATGAGACCAACTAATCATCGTAGCTGGTCACAGTGCGGCTATCTAACGAACTGTAGTGCTGAGATTTCGGATTTGTCTTGAGAATCGGTGTAATGAATTTAAAATTGCGCGTACAAAACATATTTGACGATCAACAGAGACTTAAGGTATGACTTTTACATCGTTCGCTAACACAAAGTTCAAAGTATGAAGGGATTATCGGTTAAGATACTTTAAATTTATAATTTGGCCGCAACCTCGCAAGGTGAATAAGCATCCTAAGACGGATCACGCTGACCTGAAAAGTTTCCGTACGTGTCAACGTTGATTCGTATCGCAGACAAACTAAAACAATTTGTGTTTTGTGTCATGTCATATAAGTTTTTGTACAAAATGGTGCTAAGCCTTCTTGTCGTGAACCAATCAACTGCTTATTGTCATTGCTTGTGATCTAGCTATTGATTGGTGATGAATGGCTTGGTGGAAATACGTGTCACCACGTCTCCCTCTGATTGCACGGCACTGGTGCGTTCTATTGAAAATCCCAATTATACTTATCGAAAAAAAAAAAAGCAGTCTAGGAAAATTAAATAGTCTCTACAATGCTATTTTCGCTAAGATGAGAAAACGATCGATCGACTAAGTACACATACCCGCCTTGTGTATCTGATTCTTAACAGATCAATTACCCCCATTGACTTAATATTCCAACAAAGAGAAGACCTGTTGAAATATTCAATAGCCAAGGCGCTCGGGGCTTTGTTTTTGAGTGCCCGCCCAAGGGAGAGGGGGGTTTTTTATGAGTAGACGTCTACATTATCGTAAATATTCAGATATATGGTTATATATTTGTGAATATGTTGAAATATTTTTCTTGTGTAATATTGTAGATCTCAAAAGAACATGGTTTATAAAGATTTGAGTTGCAAGATTTAGAATTCTAACCTTCATGCTTTAAATTTTTCATTGTAATACATCCTGAGTCTAAGTAACATTAAATTTAATGAAAAATTACTATTAAACGAGTTGTAAAAAAATCGTAGTGGATAATAACGATATTATGAAACTACGTGTAGAGAACATGTAAGCACATTGAATAATATAGAGGTTGTTAGTGTCTGAACTAACCTTTTTTTTTTACGTGGGGAAATCCTGGTCATGGGCACCCTTCTATCGCG
>DWKW01001492.1:0-12601 GCA_018250115.1 Doberes anticus | reverse complement strand
ATGGCACCCACGACACAGGATAAAAATCCTACTGTGGGGCTATGAGTGTGAAACGTTATTTATTTATTTATTTATATCCTAGTGTCCCAGCAACAAAACCATGTAATGCTATAACAGTTGTCTGTTTGTTCTGCTATCATCTTCAACACGTCATTGTTCCACTGCTGGGATGTGGATCTTCTCTGCCATGCCATGATCTTCGGCGGACTTTACATGCCTTTGAGAACACTTTGCAGAACTCTCAAGTTATGCAGGTTTCCTCTCGATGTTTTCCTTCACTGTTAAAGTGAGTGACTAATTTATAATACGAACATAATTTCAAGAAATAGAGGTGCATGCCGGGATTCAACCTTAACCCACCGGAGCGGGGTTAAGATTTATAACCACTAGGCTATCACTTGCTTAACAAGACCGAAAGTAATACTTGCAAATTAAAAAAGATAGAGGGGTTCCTAAGTTTTTTTTTGTCGTAACCACTGTTGTAAACATCAAGCAACAATTTCTAAAGACTTAATTATCAGTAGGAACAAGAAACAAGTCTTAGTAATTACTTACTTTATGTAGGAGATTTACAGTTTTACTGTTAAACCATACAATCGTGACTAGCATTTATTCTCTTATACAGTTCACAAATAATGAGTTTCGAGCGCTCGGCGTGCGACCAGTGCTTTGCAAGTGATAAATTCAAAATAATTATTTCAAAATTTCTAACTTGTTTTTTTAAGTAACAGGAGGCTGAATACAATGGTCAGGTATTCCAACTTAGACCTCAGGACCTCTAAAAGGACTTCGGACATATTTGAGAATGGCACTTAACAGCAGGTGGAAGGTCACGTAAAGGAGTAGCAAGGGCATCCATCCACATTCACCTTCATATATTTTTCAGCTCTGAGGAATACATTGGAATGCTCAATGTCTTAGTGGAGTGTCTACTAACAGAGCAAACAGTCCAGGTGTTACTCCTGAGTCGTCCTCGGGCGTACCTTCGTACTATACGTTCGCCGGTGCGGTAAAGTTTCTGAAATTACTGTATTTCATATATTAGTCTTCGAGTTTGCAGTGTCTGATTGCCATATTGCATGGCAGTGTATATTTTGACGCCCACGCGAACGAAGTCGCGGCCAGTCACCAATATAACCTAATATGTACTCACAATAAATAACTAATTTCGTTTCTATTTAGAAAAAATATCACCCTAACAAACCAGCCGCGACTAACGCACAACGCAGACTCAAGCCGCACGTCACATCGCTCGAAAATACACCATGAAAGCATTCGCGAATGACTCCGTATTAATAATACCCAGACGCTAATGGACTTGGAAGCTGTAATTGAAACGTTTACTTTATCAGCCGCAATAAAAGCGCCATCTACTGACGATATCCGAACAAGAGTATCGTTTAGATCGCATTAAAAGCGTAAACGCTAGTGGTGCTTTCTGTAGGCTTATCGCTGTCCATGACTTGTTTTATTTTTCATATTTTTTACAATTCATTTAACAGTAAGTACGGAAGGAAAATTAATAAAACCTTTATTATCAAATTATTTCTCTTAACATTTTACGGGACCACGATTTTATGGGCCCTTTCGAAGGCATGCTTAGGACACGTAAAGCCCCATTTGAGACACTTTAATGTGTGTAATATAGTACACATGGCAGAAACTGTCTTCAATTTCACAATCGTATACAGCTGAAATTAAAAGTTTTATTTAGAAATGAAAAGGTTGCCGACGTATTTGTGGCTACCTCGATGTATCTACCGATTCGATGTTTACAATTTGAGTGCATTTTTAATCTTAGAATAAATAAATCGCGGGTTTCTTTTAGCCAAATATAATGAGTAAAAACTTGATTTTGCGGCAATTAATGTCGTAGTGTATATCACATTCTATATATATGATATCTCTGTTTCTGAGAGTACGCATGTTGACAAACGCACGGTGAAGCGTTCAAAGCGTAAGTTTTTATCTACGTCATTCGTATTTACCATATCACGTAAATATTTAATCACTTCCACCTTCTATCTTCAATACTGACATGTACACATATTGGAGTAATTAAGATACGCGTTTCACACGCGCTATAATCTCTCGACTACTTGGATCCATTACGGCACAGATTGGCGATAGTCGGATAATGATTATAAGGCTTTTAACTCGTGTGTTCAGCATCCAATCAGATTGGTAGCCATTAGTGGGTTTTCAATTGCAAGACCAATTTTTTGAACTAAGAATTTCGTAGTGTTCGTATAAACTAAGACAGGAATGATTAAACAAATAAACTTAACAGTTTTTATTGTATTTAAATAGGATTTTTGTCAGACTGCTACTGCACTCCTAATAGTGTATAAATTATACTCTTAACAGTACGGTAGTGGGGTTATAACCTTTTTGTGTGCTCATTATATAGAAGTGTACGCATTTGCCACATAATGAAATAAGAAAACTTGATTTAAAGGTATGAATATATACATCCAACCTCAATAGGAACAAAGATCTACTTGGCGTACTACGCTGCATTGCTCTTTCTGCGGAAGAAGCTGAAATGTCCCTTGTGTTAGTAGAATTTACTAGTATCAATCAATCAATCTCAATGAAATGTATAGTTCGAATGCAACTCAAATTTTTTGAAGTACATAATTCAACTCAAATGTACTTTCAACAGCACGGTAGATAAGCTCACTATATTTTGGTACATAATACTTTCCTACATCTTCAAGCCATGTAAGTCTCCACACGTGCAATACCGCCCTTAAATAGGCATGAATCCTGCGCCCCGTCATTAGTTAGCGCTTTCACCAAGGAAATGCAATTTTCTAGAAAACGGTAGCGAAGACTTAAGGTTTCTCTTTTTACCGTCCGTGGTCGCCCCAGGCTCGGTTACAGCATAATGTCGGCTTTAACTACAACTAGGTTTTGAGAAGTGACCTACTTTACTTGTAATGCAAATTATTTGTTGTGCTTCTGTCCCACGCTTGCCAGTTAATGAAAACGATTTATAAGCTGGACAGCAGACAGCCATTTTATGACTTGATTTTGATAGGTAAAATCTTTTAAGTACTTTTTGTAAGATAAACAATAAGACGCCTTGAAAAATGAATCAATAAATACTTATCAATCTCAAAACGTCATAAAATTAAAACAACTAATTAGTCTCCGCTAATTGTTCGTTAAGTCGTTGAGCAAGCTACCGTATGAATAAGTAGTCATGTTTGCATTAACAGACCCTTGATTTAGAAGTGAGTGGTTAAGAATCTCGATCCCGCTATGGTAGATTCAAAATCAAAATTTTCAAATTTATGTGCGTATTATAAATTAATTATCACTCGCTTTATAGGTGAAAGAAAAACATTGTGAGGAAACCCGCATGCCTGAGAGTTCTCCATAGTGTTCTCAAAGGCATGTGAAATCCGCCAATCCGCACTTAGCCGGCGTGGTGCACTATGGCCTAAACTCTCTCATCTCTAAGAAGAGACCCGTGCCCAGTCGTGGACAATAATGGGACATTGGACAACGTACACACGTAGCAGACGTAACTCGTTCTAACAAATCGTAGTTCCTTGTCAAGTTATCGTCTTAGGTATAACCGACGATCGATTTGCATAATAAACCCAGCGTCGTTTCTCATATATCCCACATTCCGTCTCCCGCCGTCCTTCACCTTTCATTAAAGGAAAGGAATACGAGCGACCCGTGGCATCAAACAATGTAGTAACCTATCTTGATAATTGCAAAACTTTCCGCGTACAGAGTTCACGTTGTAACACTGCTTTTTGTTATTTCTTATCAGGGATCCCACGTTGACTATGCTCACGGACCAGTTCATCCACTTGCGCTTTCGTCACTTATCGTTGCAATGTCAAAGGTTATCAAAATATTATATGACACGAAGACATGACGAGTCTTGCATTGTTTACGTATTGTTGTCGAACGGTTTGAACTATCTAACGTTTGATGTTCTAGTCACTCGTGTGAGTAATGCTCTATGTTTTAGGTTTTAAAAGGGCAGCGGAAGTAAACAGGTAACCTGAGGTTAGGTGAGTGATCTATTGGATCGGGGTTCAAATCCCGTACGCACCTTAAATTTATGAAATGTTTGTTTATGATTATTTATAAATTATGTGTGTATTATATATCAATTATTACCCGCTTGAACGGTGAAACCTGAAGGCCTGAGAGGTCTCCATAATGTTCTCAAAGACATGTGAAGTCCGCCAATCTTCACTTGACCAGCGTCCATCACTATGGTCCAAGACTCCTCATCCTTTTTGAGTGGGACAATACAATGGATTGATAATGATGAGGTTGTGACTCAAGAACACATACACCCATATCAAAAACAGAAATCTAAATTAATCATAAAACTATCTGCTTCGCTGGGAATAGGACAGAGAACCTTCTGAATGGCAGACCGACCTATTGACCATACGACTCGTCTCATACTCAGGTGCACGCAATAAAGAAATGTTTAATCTCTGCTATTTAAGTTGGAGTACAATAGAAGCCATGAAAGCTTAACGCAAGCTGCAACATGTTT
Source organism: Doberes anticus (assembly GCA_018250115.1). Classification (NCBI taxonomy): domain Eukaryota; kingdom Metazoa; phylum Arthropoda; class Insecta; order Lepidoptera; family Hesperiidae; genus Doberes; species Doberes anticus. The sequence goes on along the minus strand of DWKW01001492.1, from coordinate 8,064 downwards.
GTCGTGGCGCGTATGAACTAAGATCCGTTTATAATAAATGGTTTCTTGGTTCAACGTCTCACGTGCATGTAATTATATAAAAAAAAAATCTTAAAGGATTATGTTCGAACTGCACGCGTACGACAGCGAGAGAATGCAACTCTACCCTAAGAAATGCTTTATGTTTTATTCATTTTATTGGGCGGATTCAGCCGTTTCCGTTCGTGGACAGACGTGGTCCAGAAACTATGGAAATTACTTAGCAGCCTGTTTAAAAACAAACATCAACGTTTTAACTGCTTTTTTTTGTATTTTGTTTTATGCAAACATTTTTTTGTATTTTGTTTTATGCAAACATTTTTTTGTATTTTGTTCTTAACAATATGATATATCATTTTAAGCATCAATGCGGCAGACTGCTAGCACGGGTCTTAGCGAAAACGTTAAGGCCATTGTCCACCACACTAGACAAGTGCAAGTGGTGTGGTATACAGTAATGGGTTGATGATGACATTGAAAAACATCTTTTATGATTGATTTCTTTTTAAATTAAAACATCAAAAATGTTTTATCGGAACTGGCCTGTAAGTACTGGCCGAAACTTTTTTTTTTAATTCAAAAGTGCAACCAGTCTGCATAATAGACAGTATCTCATACTAAAATCTACCTAACAACGAACCCTACTTATGTATGTACACTTAGTTTGTTATTATGGAACTAAGGCATGTTCGTTTTGCGTGCTCTTTTTGAGTCGAGTCGACCGCAAGCATAAAATATGGGTATTAAACTAAACAATGTCTGAGTAAACTCTTTGTCTGGGTCGTTCCTACTTTGTACAGGCTTTAAAGTACCTATGTCTGTAGATTGTACCAAGGAGACACGTTTAACTTATAAAATGACAGAAAAAAGCAAGGTGAAAGGTAATTTTAACACGAGAAAAAAAAGAAAAATGATTGCTTTAGCCCTCTAAATTTATTGACAAATGCACTCGCTGCAAGTTTTGAATAATTTCACTGGTTCACACTGTTTTTACATTTATTACGTTTGCGTATGTCGAAGGCTCGCCTACGGTGGTACCACCACAGCATCTGTTTCTGCCGTAAAGCAGCAATGTGAGAACTGTTGCTTTTCGATTTGAAGGGTGTAATTAGGCAGAATACACTGGACAGGAGGCATTTCAACTTAGACCGCAGGAGTAGCAACGTATCCACGTACGATCTCATTTTTTGGATGCGGACTGTACTGACCATTTAACATCAGACGACCTGCATGCTCGTTTGCTATTCTTTTAAGATAAAAAAAAAAAAAAACATATTTACATGCCTCGTATTTTTATGCGATTATTTTTTACTAAGACGATTGAAGATACGAATATGTCATAGTGAGGGAAGCTCTCTGTGGCGGCATCAACGCTGACCTTGTTTCTGTCGTGTAGCAGCGTAAGGACAGTTGGGTTTAGATTTTAAGGGTTTAATTAGAAAAAATACACTGAAGTCAAGACATAGCCATTTGATGGGGGTAGAGTCTTATGTCGAAGGTACGGCACCAACGATGAGCATCCATTTCTGCCGTAAAGCAACAGTGGGAGCACTGCTATTTCTGATGCGGACGTCCATGGGCTGTAGTGACCACTTAAAATCAGTTGGTCTGCCAGTTCAATTGTTATTCTGTTATTATACATAAAAAATATAGAAATTTTTATATATATATGACCTTAGACTGGCAGTAACTTAACATTAGGTGGCCTGAGGACTCGTACTCCGTTAAGAAAATCTACGACGCTTTATATTCACAACCCAAAATCGGATTACTGTGTCGTTTTCATATATTCGAATAAATGTAGGATCAAGGCATTCCCAAGAACCCATAAATCTAAATCGAATGCTGCTGCAGACCACCTGATGTTAAGTGATGAACATCCATGAACGTCGACATCCAACATCAAATAGCATCGAAGTATTGCCTGAGATCGTACGTACGTACGTACGGATGCGTTGCTACCCCTGAAGTTGAAATGCCTCATGACCAACCAACCAACAATGTCCTAAGCCTTCAGACAAAACAGAAGTACGAGCGATAGTTCACTAATTTTATTTATTTGACGACCAGAATTTCGCCGTGGTAAACGTGCGGTCTGCCGTTTGGGGGGTCCTGGGTTCGATTCCCAGCAGGGCAGAAATTTGAATGACCTGTACCTGGTCTGGGTGTTTGTGTACTTGTTTCTGTGTGTGTCCATGGCACCCACGACACAGGTTAAATCCTACTATGGGGCTATGAGTGAGTTGTTTATAATGGTTTTGGGCAGAAATAGGGTATAATACTGGTGCCGGCACAGATGAGACTTTACCATAAGACTCTACCATAATAACTTTGTAAATTGTTATCTCATCTTATTTTCACATATAAAACTGTACGGAATCATACGTAATAAGAAATCCAACGACATTTTTTAAATAATTTAGATAATTAAAAGCGTGCGCCGGGATCCGAACCTTGACCTACCTGGAGGTCGAGATCCTCAACCGCTACCTTCTTGCACGTTTGTTACTCCTTCGTGTAGGTTATAAGGAAAAAACAAGTCGCGCGCTTCGGTTACGCCAAACGGATCGCAAAAGTAATAAAAATGGCGACACATTTACAGACGGAAGACCAGCAATCACTCGGTAATCATACAATACGAAACCATTTCATTGCGTCCAGGGTCAAGGACGCAGGTTCGATTCCCGGTGATTAGGTTCCGTACAAAACATGTGACCGCTAATTTTGGGAGCAAAAAGCGCAAAATAATGTCGTATGTAGAGTTTTGTATGAGTTTTTGTTTGTTTTAATGACGGCATTAAAGTTGATTACAGAGGTATACGCGAGACGTAGGTAGGTAGGTAGGAGAAGGTAGGTAGGAGGTAGGTAAGTAGGTATGAGGTAGGTAAGTAGGAGGTAGGTAGGTAGGTGGGAGAAGGTAGGTAGGAGGTAGGTAGGTAGGTGGGAGGTAGTTAGGTAGGAGGTAGATGGAGTCTTCTGCCTGACCGCACCCTTTAAACAGAAACACAGCAGTTCTCACACTGCTGCTTTACAGCAGAGTTGTGGCGGTGGCGCCGCCGCAGGCACTTGCGATGCGTCTTATAAATGCCAATTGTATACTGCTCCTCCCGTCCCGTAAATCGCAGTTCAAATCCCAGCACGCATAGATTAATAAATTACAATTTTACAATTGTTTCTAAATTATGTGCGTATTAGAAATTAATTATCACTCGATTAAACGGCCAAGGAAAACATAGCGAGGAAACCTGCATGCCTGAGAGTTATACGAAATGTTCTCAAATGCATGTTCGCATGTGAAGTCCGACAATCCGCACTTAGCCAGTGGTGGAATATGACCTAAAAACACTCATCTCAGATGACCGCGTGCCGAGCAGTGGGACAATAATGGGTTGATGGTCTTTCTTTCTAAGACGATTCTCATACTGTCACGCGCCACGCCTAACTACGCCCTTCAAACTAGAAGACAGCAGTTTTCGCACTGCTGCTTTACGGCAGAAATATGACAAAAGACTATACAAACATCAAGTTATACACGCACAGTCCTTATTCTATAAGATAAATAGTAAAATATACTACATATTTACATTCCATAATTCACGAAACACCTTATATACGTCGTAGAAGGTCACAAGTCGTGTTTGAAGGAGTCTAATGACTGCGTTGATAGAAATTTCGCTAATTGCAAGTAAAAAATCCTTTGACCATTCAGGTTTGCCTCAGTAAATTCAAATAGAAGGGGCCGGACAGTAATTTACTTCACTAATTTTACGATGAATTTACGTAGAATTTTGGTTATCCAATTAAATCCAAAACCCTTCGTCTTATTTTGCTGTTGATGAAAATCGAAACGCTTTTTGTTTTGTACCTTTGCAAAATCGTGTACCTTATGATAAAATTCATTAAAATCACTTATACGATGGTGTTAAATATAAATAATAATTTGTAATAATACACATTAATAGGTTCTAAAATCATAAATTGTTGTCTTAGTTAAATGATACGAGTATTGTGTAAGTATCCACTCTACATATGAGACCTAGTGGTCTCAAGAGACGCCGCGAAGGTCTCTAGAGACCTACTAGTGTACCCACGAACGTCTCCGTATGCACGATCGCACGTACCATAACGTTACAAAAATCCTTTGGTGACCTTGAAAACGATAGACATAAAATTAAATAATGAAAAATGTATTTATTTAGGTGACTAAATAAATAAATGTGCTGTATGTTAGTGTTGTATGTATGTTAGTGATAGCGGCACGGCACCACCGCCGCAGGTGAGTCTTTGACATAAGACTCTACCACCATCATAACTGCTGCGTTTCGCTTTGAAGGGTGTAATTACGCAGAAGACAAAGGACAGGAGGCACATTAACTAAGCCCACAGGGGTAGCAACGCAACAACATACAACCTTAGATAGGACTTCCGTTGTAGTTGAGGTTTGATATGGCCATGCAGGCCAGTTTGCTTTTCTGCCAAAATAAAAATAAAACTTTTTTTTTCTTAATCTTCGATATTTATGAGTATACTGCAACAATTTATCAGTCTAAATTAGAACCCGCGCTGGCATTGTTGTCTTCCATATGATCACGGCAGTTAATTAAAATAACAACACCCCTAAACAAATCATCATCATGTACCCATTATGGTCCCACTGCTGGACACGGGTCTCCTCTCAGAAATGAGGGTTTAGGCCACCGCGCTGGCCAAGTGCGGATCGGCGGACTTCACATGCCTTTGATAACATTTAAGAGAACTCTCAGGCATGCAGGTATGCAGGCAGACACGACGTTTTCCTTCACCGTTAAAGCGAATGATAATTAATTACTAATACGCACATAATTTAAAAACAATTATAAATAACAATTTTGAAATTTAGAGATGCGTGCGGCTTAACCCCTAGGCTATAAATCTAGTACCGATCAAGCAGTAGATTGTGCTTAATGTAGCTACCCGAAGTTTGCATTGTTTATGTCATGTTAGAACAGTTCAAGAAGAGAAGAGGCGAGCGCGCTAAGCGATTCAGTGAGATTTGCGTCCATGAAGCAAGCGTGATAATCGTAGGTCTAGGCGTACCGAATGCTTTTAAATAAATTTATGGTGGAATTAAAACCTAATTTATGGTATCTTGAAGTGCAGAAGCAATGGGCGTGCTTTCTAGGCTGAGGGGAACAACGTACCTAGGTTTCCGCCTAAGGGTAGCAAATGTATACTGCCACTCCTCACTTCTTCTCGATACGGCAATACACGCAATAATACGTAGCCCTTTCATATTAATATGTAGCTATTTATGTACGTACACATATAAATTAAATTTCTACGCAAACGAATAATATGTAAATTTTGTTGAGAATACGCTAGTTCCTAGCAAACAAGCTAGAAGTCCATCGCCAAAGGGAAGATCTTATATGTGTCCGAATAAATGTAGATGGGTTCATTGTAATTTATTCAAGCTATTAACAGAACGTAATTTCGTTGCGAAAATAGGAATAATGACCGCCATAATAGCTGTAAAAGTAATTTTATCGTTGGTTTTAAACTTCGCCCTAAATATTTTATGGGTCTACCCCGTGTACGGTAGAGATTTGTTACCACGGCGTTTGTACGGAAAATACCGCCATCTCTTTTTTATGATATTGTTTTAGCGTAAAGGTAAACGGGTGAATATGTTTTATGATCATTTGGTACATTATTGTTGGTTTTATTTTATTTCACTTTTCAAAATTAACTCTCAAGTAACTCAATTTATTACGAATGATTTGACGTTCAGCAGAGGCGCCATCCATGTGACTTAAGTTTTTTAACCTCTAACGTCAATTCTAAAGTAAGCTTATAAAAACTACGAGTTTCATCACGAGTTTTTCTTCACTAATAAATCGAGTTATCCTGAATTTCTTATACTATGTGTATATATATTTTGAATTAATTATTAATAATAATTCCGAAAAGTTAGAGATGCGTACCAGGATTTGAACCCCGATGCACCGGAGGGTGTGGACGAGTTTCTTAACTTAGAGGTCCCGATGACATATGTGTGGTCGCAAAGGCTCAGACGCTGCAGGCCCGCTATTGCTAGCACGATGCAGCCGCACTGCACTGCGTTGCCCCGCTGCTGTCACACATACACAACACATTTTATCATGATGTTCTAAGAATATTTATATTTTCACATTATGTTTAAGAGCACGTTGTTTTAACCTCTTAATTACATTAGATCCTCTTACATAAAAATGCTAAAATGCATAGAAAATATAGCCATTACGATTCCATTACGGTACAATCATGTACTTTTCTTAAAAATGTATTAAACGAAAAGCTCATACGAACAAAGACCTAATGAACAAGAGTTGCACAAAATTTTTATGCTGACATTTAAGTTATTTTAATTAGCGTAGGAAACGGAGACGGCTTCAGCTCGACTTTGTTGGAAAATTGCAAGTCATTTTCGATGTGAAGCAACCCTTAAAAATGTTTTTCATGATAAAGATTTAAAGATTTAAATTTTAAACGAATTATGAACGATATAGCAAAAAAACACTTTAGTGTGTGAACACACACTAGTGAGTAATGGCCTAGTGGTTAAGATTCTCGACTTCCGATTTCGATTCCCGGTGAGCCGAGAGGCGCAGACGAGCCTACGACATAAGACTTAAGACACCATTTGGTGGCAGAGTCTTATGTCGAAGGCTTGCCTGCGGCGGCACCACCACTACCATATTTCTGTACCGTAAAGCAGCAGTGTGAGAACTGCTGTATTTACCCTTAATTGCTTTTACAACAGGCGAACTTAATGCCCAGTGGCATTCTCTACTAACCTTTGAAGATGGTGAAAATTTTGCGGTGGGCACAAACAACAAAAGTACCATAGTATCAGTTACATAAATACATATACTATATTAATATCCTATTTACAGATATTATATATGTATTTATTTATTATTATTGAGTTAATTATACGGATTACCACTTACGCTAATTACAATAATAATTTATAATAAACAATTGCACACACTTTTAAATTTCAATAAAATTTATAACATAATAATTGAATACAACAATCAATGCTTAAATGGACGATTAAATCAAAATAAAGCAATAAAAATGAATATGTCAATAAGGTCAAAAAAAATGACATAAAAGGTCATCAAATACACATACATCACGCATTTATTTCACAAAACTGCAAGCATTCCGACAAGATCATCTTCTAATCATCTGCATTGAGCGCGGTAAGAGATCTCGTTATGGGAGATCTTGCTCGAGCTACTGTGCCACATATAGGTACTGCAAACTGCATGTGTTTTCTCGTCCTACAGTAATCATTCGGAGCGTAGAGCCTACATAGCTCCGCATGTAGGTCTGGGGCTTCTCCCATACCTTGAAGATTTTTGCAAATGAGCAATAATGTAAATATGTGTAGTAGTAATGCGGACTGTTCTAGACGCGATCGTACATACGACGAGCACACAACGCCACAAACTGTTCCAGCGGTTCAACGCTAAGATCGCGCTATCACGTCGTTTGTGACGTAGCGGCCCGCCCCCACGATAACTCTGACGGCGATGTTCTGCTGCGCCAGCAAACGCGCGCGCTAAGATAACCGCCAAAGGCGTGAGCCAACTACTCGTGTCATGACCTATCATGACAAAAGATTATACAGATGTATGTGATTTGTCCTAGAAGACTATGACGTGACAGATCAAAGCACAAGAGTGTTGGATATATAATTACTCAATACACAACACTTAATAATTTATTGCAATGATTAGTTGACTTATATTATTGGTCTTATATTGTGGTTAAGTAGCACATATGAACCCTATTTGGGTATAGTAATATAATGGGATTAAAGGACACCTATTGGAAAGTGCGTAGATTTTTTTTTTTAATCTTAAAAGAGTAGCAAACGAGCATGCAGGCCACCTGATGTTAAGTGGTCACTGTGGCCAATGACATCCACATAAAACCTCAACTAGGACGAAACTCCTATCTGAGGTCGTATGTGGATGCGTTGCTACTAATGAGGACTAAGTTGGAATGCCTCTT
>DWKW01001491.1:0-12603 GCA_018250115.1 Doberes anticus | reverse complement strand
TTCTTTTCAAAGTTTTCGAAATTATGTGCGTATTATTAACTAATTATCACTCGCTTTAACGGTGAAGGAAAACATAGTGAGGAAACCTGGCATGCCTGAGAGTTCTTCATGACGTTCTCAAAGGCATGTGAAGTCGCCTAACCGCCCTTGGCCCGCGTGGTGGACTATGGCCTATACTCTCTCATCTCTGAGGGAAAACCCGTGCCCAGCAGTGGGACAATAATAGGTTGATGATGATGATGAAAAAATACCTTGTATACTTTACAAAAATACCTACTTCCAGCTGCCATTCTCGGCACGTACTGGCAAGAACTTTGTCAGACACACCCACTAATTTGCACACGTGTATGTACAGTACTAACTACAGCGACTGTAGTCGGAAGATTACATACCACTGGACAAAGCAGTAATTCAATTTATAATTACTAGTGGTCGCCCATTGGACGAAATTCAACCGTAATTCATTGAAGTACGCTTAAAAGGGTTACAAAGTCCTCTCTTCAAGTATGAATATATATAGATGTTTCTGTGGAAACATATTTCAATTTATTATATTATGTTTAATGAACCAAGGACCAATGGTCTTCAGATGGACGCGTCTCAGTAAAATATTCGAATTGTTTAATGGCTATTTCAATTAAGAATAAATTAAATAATTAACAAAATAGTAGTCACCTAAATAATATACGCCACACTAACCCGCATTTTTTAAACCTTACCTATTACGATTCATATTAGTTTTTACAGAGTAGTAAACGAGCATGCTGCCTAATTCACATCCAAGCGCAAATAGGAGCGAAGTTCTATCTAACGTCCTACATGGATGCATTGATACTCTTGAGGACTAAATTTGAACAGGAGGCGTTCAAAGTTAGTCCTGTGTATTCTGCCAAAATGCACAATTCAAACCTAAACACAGCAGTGCTCATACTGCTGCTTTACGGCCGAAAATACGAAATACAGCAGTAGTATATGTATGCGGCGAGCATTTCATTATGTTGAAGTATGAAAAACCCTAAGTTATGCCTCCGCAAATGGAGCATTTTGAAGTATTTTTTTTCAAATGTAATCCAATAATCGATTATTGAACAAAAGCATCATCTGCCAAACTATGATAGAGTTTGTCGGCAGGAGCTCTAGTGGATACAAACTGTTGTACATTGTTTTGTAAATTGCTGTTAATTATTAACTGTTCAAGATGAATGCTATCTAAATCTTCGTACTCGTATTATAGTACTTTAAATGTGTAAATAAATATATTAAATAAAATTTAAATAACGCATTTGTCTTTGCATAAAGGAATTCAGCTGGCCTGATCAGAACTATATGTTAATCAGTCAAACAATGTCTACATTAACCATGTCTGATAGCTCATGATGTTCAAGAAAATGGGCTGACTCGATTTATTGACTGGTGGAGAATGTCTTCAGGCATTAAATTTGCCCTTTAGTGTCCCTTAGGTTAACACTGCTGACTTTTAGGGTTGTACAGCTGACCTGGCATTCCGATTCGCCGACGTAGCAACAGTCTCCCGAGACGGAAGTGGGCAGCCAGAGATGCTCTCCGCTGATGGCGTTCTCGCTCCAGTCAGGTGTGGAGCGCAGGACTCGTGCGCCCCCGCCCGTACTCTCGCTTGTCCGTCTACAAACAAAAGGAATATCATTTTATGAAATTTGATGTTTGTTTGCTGTTAATACAAAAAAAATATGTTAAAAAATAAGCCAACGTCTCATCAGGACTGTGTGTTTTGTTAACTGAGAAAATTAGAACAATAGATTTTTATATCATCATCATCATCATCAACCCATTATTGTCCCACTGCTGGGCACGGGTCTTTTCTCAGAGATGAGAGAGTTTTAGGCCATAGTCCACCACGCTGGCCAAGTGCGGATTGGAAGACTTCACATGCCTTTGAGAACACTCAGGCCATGCAGGTTTTCTCACGATGTTTTCCTTCACCGGTTAAAGCGAGTGATAATTAATTCATAATATGCACATAATTTCGAAAATTTTGAATAAATAATATTTCGAAAACTAGAGGTGCGTGCCGGGGTTTGATCCTCGACCCACCGAAGCGAGGTTGAGATGCTTAACCACTAGGCTATCACTCACTTATATTATTATATAAGCGAAGAAAAATATTGTGCGAATAAATTTACCGACCAAAAGACAACAACCGTAGGAAATTTTCAAGGATTATATCAATGCTGAGTTTTACAGTGAAACCTTGCGAAATTTGGCTAACCTATAAAGATATAAAATATGAGACATTAATATCTTTTTGTTTAGTTATTCTAGCGAAATATGTAGAAACATTGAAACTTAGCTCAGTTTTAATACTAAACATAATTCTTAATAATGTTTTAGATTTACGCTTACCCTTTTCTAAAGCTCTTTAGAAGTGAAAACTTGAAAATATTTTGTCCTACAGACTCACTGAAAGTTAAGAGAGTAAATTCAGTCTGACAGATTTCAAATTAACTTGATGTTTACGCCAAACGTTGCCTGCGACGTTGCCTGCGCAGTGAAAAATTACTACATGAAATAGGTATATCCATAGGCTGAAAAAGAACTGGAGGAGCAAAATGTATTTTTAGAACGTAAACAAAATTGTAATGTTTATCCGGATAAAAATAATTATCCATTCGAAACAGAAAAATTAACACTGATCTCTTTATACTTTTAAAACGTAGTTTTGCTGACACTCTTCGGACTTATCCATACGGGGAAAAAAGGATGCGACAGATTGTTGGTTACGAGAAATGAAGGAAAATGAAATTTCTGTAGACAACGAATTGTATCATGTTCTTCCACTTTTTAAGTATTTTTTATTGTAACTGAGCGTGTAGCTTGGGTTAAGTATAATAGTCAGTTGATTGTACTTGTATGTAACGACGTTTAACGTACAAGACAAATTTAAAAATGAACTTGAAAAGTTTTCTAGCACAAGTCGATTTTGTGTTACAAAAATAATGAACATTTTTGTAAGTTTCCAGACTTTCTATCTTAAATATAAACTTTATGAGCAGATTGACACAAAAAACATAACTTTATAAAACAGTGTGTTATAACGTCAGCATTATACAATATTACAATGTTTGAAAAAAAAAGTAGATCTAGACTGCTCCACAGTATACTGACTTGCTTATTAATATTCTTTATCGAAAAGTAAAGGACGTAGAATCATTAATGTACGCAAATGAATAATGGCTTGATACCATTATTTTTGCGTTTCAGAGATAACAAATTCACCCGTAACTATACTTCATTAGCATAGTTTCTGGTTTGTCAAGCCGGGCTCTAATAAATGAAATTGTTTAGTATAAACCTAATCCAGGTGTGGGGCGTAGCAAAGAGACACCATTTTTAGACAAGATCCTTATACTAAGAAACTGAAACGGTTATTTTCTTTTTCTGATTTTACGATAACAGTAAATCCTATAAATTGGTAGATGGTGGTAGAGATGAAGTTGTGTCGAAGAGTAGCCTGTGGCGGTACCACCGTAACCAGCACCTATTTCTGTCCTAAAATAGCAGCTGTGTTTCGGTTTTAACGGTTAAGCATAAGATACTGGACAGGAGTTGTTCCAACTTAGTTCCCAGGGCTGTTTAGGTACTTAAATACGCAGCCTATGGATATCTTCGTCGAACCTCAATTAATAGCGAAGTCTTTTATGAAACACGTGGATGCGTTGCTACTCCTAAGAACTAAGTTGTAATGCCTCCTGTTCAGCTTTACGGCAGAAAGGACTATAATTACAAAAGTCAACAATATTATAAATACAGTTACCTAACGTTTTCCTCTCAGAGTATAACTAAGTTACGTAATTATATATGATAAAAGCGACGTATCTCATAAAGTCTGCGAATAATGCTATTTACTTAGTAGCTATGTTATGGTTCCCTCTGCCTGTATACGCTACACTTTACACTGATATAATTATACGTAAAGTAAGTAACGTACACGTAATCGGGACGGCAGTGACATTGCTAAAGTTTAATGGTTAGGCTGAATGTAGACGTGGATAAGGTTCTTAATATTTTTAAATAAAGATTTTGATGTACCTTCGGACATGTAGATTTAATCAAATAAATTTAAGAAATATATTTTTTTCCGAGCAACCTGACAGCCACAGCAGCGTGTGGCCAGTTACAGCCAATTTTTTTTATAAAAATTACTTGCTGAATTTGTGTGAGTAAGCGTTACAGTTTAAGCGTTACTTGATGAATGTCATTAAATAAATATATGTTACTGGGTATTGAACACCATTTCAGACCAGGGTATGATTGACTAAGAGAAAAAAGCTGGCGGAAAAAACTTTCGGCAATCCTTTTGAAAACAGATTATACAGTTATACAAATTTATTACGATATGGCTTTTGTAGAATAATGGGCACACATGACAATTAAGTATGTGTTTGATACACCCCACTGCCATCTGTTTGCAAGTTTAGAGTAAATCTAATAAATGAATACCTACAAGGATTATATCTAGAAATAGTCGGCAAAATATAACGCTCAATCCCAAGCTTATGTATCTTTTAAGTAGTCCTTAATATCGTAATAGGCTTTTCCTGTACAACACTTTTTGACAGTTTTTTTAATGTTAGCAAAGGTAGAGATTGAACGCTTCGCTGGGGCTTTGTTAAATGTAACAATCAAAATAAACTAAACCACATTTTGTTTTTCGAAAACAGACTATTAAATTATTTTCGAATAAAAATAATTAATTGAATACAATGTTCAATATGTCGACAAACTTTCTCTTTAATCCTTTTTTTTTTAATCGATAACACTAAATCTCGCCAATAGCAATTAAACAACAAAAAAAGGAAATCGGTTGACGAACAGAAGAGAAAAAGGTACTGAATTGTTTTGTCTTTACCAGATATAATACAATATACAGATTCTGACAAATATCTCAACAAATGACATGTCTACGAAGATTTTCGAAGGTAATTCGTACCTTATTTCTTAATTTAAAATTTATCTCATTTCGATATTCGGGGCTCATAAATGGGCTGGGTTTACGGAGTTTTCTATCCATTCAAATAGATGTGCAAAATTTGTAAAAACATTGTTTTGAGTTTTAGGAAACATTTGAATGGTCAAACACAGGGCCTGTTACAGTTTTATTTTGTGTAAAATATTACATAGACATCTTTTAAAATTCACAGTTGCTGCTTTTGGTACGTTTGATACGTATATTAAAAGCAAAATAATAGCAATAAATGTGCATCGTGTGTAAATGGCCTATCATTGCAGGGGGGAACTGGTTCCGCGACGCTGCCGTTCGCGACCGGCTACGCACCGGGCCAAGGCTGAGCCGGCTGTGTATTCATACCATACTCATAATGCGCAGAGGCAATAATATGGAAATTATTACGTCATATATCCATAACACTAAAGACACAATATTTCAAGACCGTTGCACTTTTGAATTTTTTTTTTTACTTAATGTCAAGGGTCAATTCTGAAAATGTATGTAGATGTATAATAAATCGAAGTTAAGTAACACGGTAGTGATCACAAATTTTTACTTAGTGTTGTATGGTTGTATGAGACGGATAAAATACGTAAGATGCGAGTAAGAAATGCGTAAGAACAACATAAAATATAGTATAATAGATATCCAAGTACCAGGAGAGTTAGTCAACTAGTCAGTGGATACGTAATATTATTTTACGCATTTCTAGTCCACGGTTCGTCGCACAAATTACTGTATTTTCAGGTAAAGAAAACACTTGAGTACATTTATTTGGAGGCCGGCATTGAGTAATTTAATTTCTACGAAATACCACTAAGCTATCCTTATATTCTATGACCTACATTCAGCATCTCGGGTCCTATTACAAAGAAAAGTTATGAAACACACGCGCAAAAAGAGTAGAAAGCATCAAGGTTATTCCAGTTCGTTTTGCAACGAGTCTCAGGCGGACTAATCAGTTTTAAGTTCCACCACTTTAAATCCAAGTTACGTTAAATGAATTACTTAAACCATATGCCACGTGTAACCGACATATTCAAAGTTTTAAAAATTATTTTAATCAATTAATAAATTGCTCTTATGGTAAAGAAAGAATGTTGTTTTTGGCGTGTGACTAATTCTCAAATTAATGTCGCCCTTTAAAGACTCGCATTTGTCTGCGATCTCAGCTCATGGTAAATGACAATTTGTTATTGAAAAATTTACCGAACAACGTATATTTTTACGAGAATGTTAAAATATACTTATTTCACCTAACTTTAGCACTCATATTACAAATGCGCAGGTTTGTAAGGATATATGGATTGATGACTAATTCTCATTATGCGAAACTAATTGAATGGATCACCATGCTATAATTATGCCACCATGCATTGATTAGTAAATCAAAAATAAAATTTAAATGCATTTTAATGTGGACGATATATTACCCGTGCATGTTTTACTACATGTAATATTTTCACGAAAACGAAAACAGTTTTTCGGACAATGTAACACTTTGCATGCACAGATAGATTTGCTTAGTAATAATGTGTCGCCCTGCTAGCGACCGAATTAATGACAATGACGAATAGCTGGCTCGATTCACTAATTATTACTTTTCATTTTTTACTGCGGTGTTTTTAAAAATATTTCGAATGCCTGAATTGATATTAGTAAGTGATAATTAAAAAGGATATTGGCTACTTAATAAAAACTCCTTATACTACTTATTGTTATTAGCGTTTTAGTTTTTACATACATATTTACTTTAGGCATATTCACTTTTTTAGACAATGATTGCAAATTTTTCCATCATTGTTTATCATGTTGTCATTTTCCATCTGTCATGAAATTATATTGTCTTATGACATAAAATAAATATGTTTTAATTTCTACCTAAAATTTGGACGTTTTATGTCGTATATTATATGTTTTGTAAGAAACAAATAAGAAAAAGCACTGCTTTCGTCCTGAATTTGTCGATTCGGATGTATGTCAAATAAAATTACTGATCAAAATAGGCTAAGCCGTCTAACCCTAAGTGCCTCACAGGCTTCCTCGTGCCAAGTGCTTCGTAAACCATTACGGGGAGCCGTTGACATTTTCTGCAGAATTTTATTGAGCCGATTTCATCTGGACTGACTGATACAACCGATTTTTCCGCACGGTTGCGCTCAATTGTGAAGTGTCAACCTGTTCTTGCCTCTCGTCATTGTAGTGAAAATCCCTTTGTCTTTAAAATTCTTGGAACTGCGGATTAATTCCTTTTCGTGAAGGTACATCGCGCAGTTCACTTCAAGCTCCATATTCCGGCCCTTACAAGGTTTTGACTCTGGGAAATAAAGTATATAAGCTACTCGTAAAAGGAAATTCTGTTACAGTCTGAGTCAGACGTCTTAAGCAAGCGAATGTTTTAACAGAATCACCGTCGCCTAGCTTATCAACATTACCTAGCTCTCGAGTCACTCCATATGAAACTCGAAGGGGTCGCCGTGTTCGGTTTCCTGATTATTTTCAGGCGTTAGTTCTGTGAGTTGTGATGTGGCGTTCTAGTTTTTGTGAATATTTTTTATTTTATATTCGAACACTTTTATACACTTAACTGTAAATTCTTTTCGTTTACCGTATGAGTTGTCATTTTCCATTTGTCATGAAATTATATTTTCTTATTACGTAACATAAACATGAGTTTTAATTTTTATGTAAATTATGTAAAATCTGTTCTGATTATCAGCGATGGATGCTCGGTTGAATAGATTTGATTAATTTTGTAATTTTTTTTTAAATTTGAATCTGTCCGATTTGACGGAACGCAATAAAATTTGGAACAAAAATCAATTGTCCAGTCTATAAAACGAAGATTAAAAAATGGCGGTGAAGCAAATTATTTTGTGTTTTTATAAACTATTCATACGAAACAGGTGAATAATGAAATTCGTAGTTCCTGCATACAGTGTTTAATAGATTTTTAATATTTTTATTACTTTATTGACCAAGATGACGTCTAGATACAATAAAGGCGTGTCTAAATACGTTATAATCTTTACTAAAAGAAGAAGAGCACACAGACTGCGGTATGAAGTACCTACGCGGTGTGAATTCATGTGAATATAACACTTACCTAGAACATCCTCTCATACAGGTGACATGTATGAAATATCGTTGAATAACTTAAGTCTCTCATTTACATCGCGAAAATGTGCTCAGAATAATTTAGTTCGCGGAGATGCACCTGCCACCATCTACTCAGAAACTTGATTCAAGATTATTTATAGCAAAACTTAAAACAGACTTCAAAACTGACAAGTATGAAATAATCATACTTTTTTATAAAAATCTTGACTGAGGTGTAATTATTTTACATTTAATTTATTTTATAATTTTTAGGTATATAACAAATTTAGAACTGTCTTATTCAATGGTTTTTTAATATACTTACAACGTTTTAAAGATAAAGGATGACCTGCTGGATTCTTAATCATAAAATTATGTCCTAGACTGACAACGTCTACTTTTAGGACTTGAATTAAGAATTACTTACTTTGAATAGAGTTGATGTTTTGCACACACCTGTTTTTCTGGTGACAACGCATTTTTTTAAAATTCATTTAACACTTTATGTATACAGTAAACTTAACTACAGAAAGTATAAAATAAATTTGTACAAAGATCTGCTTATTACCTATTATTTCAATTTCTTCCAATTCTTTTGGAAATTTTGATATTTAAATACAACTTATGTAATAAACTATAGCTTATATAATGTATAAACCGTTAACGTACACATACATAGATTTCAGTAAGTATAAAATATAAATACAAATCTTAACAAAGCGAATCCCAGAGCCTAACTGAACCGATAAGGAGTAGGAGTGGGAGACAGTTTCATGAGTAGGATATTTAGCATGGTATGAAGGTAAGTTCGGCAAGGAAGGACAGGAGAGGGTAATGCAACTCTAGCTATAGGTATGAAGGGGAGCAGGCTATTATTAAGGATATTAAAAAGAAGACGTACGATTAGAGTATTCCTGTAATCGAGGATTCGAGTATTGGGAGTCACTTGAGATGCTTGCGAAATTGGGAAATATGATCAAATTTACGAAAACCAAAGATGAATCTTAGGTTAGGTTTTACTGCACCGAAACTACCTCGTTTAAACTTACAGCATTTAAGTCTTACCATATGCATTCAAATTATAAAAGCGCCATTTAAATTTATTTAGCTGTTTTTGAGTAATCCGCAAACAAACAGTCTAAAATAAAATAAAAAAGTCATTTGTAATTACTAACCTACTAAGATTTGGGGTTACAAACCAATAACATTAGTTAGAATCTTTAAAATCAAATGAAATATCGATTCAAAAATATCTTCAATGTACAGAAATCGACCCGTTACAATTTTATAATATTATGTATATATCGCTGTATAAATTTGAAAATTTTACAATATTATGCAGCTCACTGCAACTGTTCCCACCTTCAAATAGATTTTTATATCTCTTACTTAACGTCAACTTCAGTCGGTTCTGGTTAATAAATATGAACGCCAATGCTAGCAAAACAAACAAGGTTATACTGAATTTAATCGTCGAAAATGAATAAACAAAGGTACGATGATCTTCAGTCTTTATTGGATTTCGCATTTAAGAACGACTTTTTTATTTTCTAATACTTGATATTGTTTTCGTTCAGAAAGATAAACTGAAACTTAATGAACACTAAATAATTTATTTGTATTATTCTGTATATGTATATATAAAGGTATACGGAGCTGAGGAGTTTTACGTCATTACGTTACATTACGTTTTAAGTCATTTGTTATTTGGCAAGTTTCAATTGCTGAAGTTTTAATTGTCATAATAATGTCAAGTCGTTAAGATATCTGAAAGGATGCAACATAACGATACAATACAAATCGAGTTAACAACAAATTTCTCTTAAAATTTTCCCAAATTATACAGGACTTTTGAGAATTATTATGACGACTTTGTAATTAATATTATTCTTCATTCCACAATTACTTTGAATAAATTTACAAGTCTATCATCTAATGAAAATACTTTTAATGACCAACTTAGCCTATATAAAATTAAATTTAAGATTAAGGACGAAATTTTTGATGATCTAGCTTTTTCGATTAAAGGCAGTCGTTCACTGTTATCATGTGCACTTACTTATTTACAAGTACTCATTTTTACAAATAATACACTAGAAACATATGTACTCGTACGGATAAAAACATCTTTTGCCATATGTAATAGTGTAGGAGTACGGCCTCCAGAGCATTAATAAATCATTTTATTTTAATCATTTTTTTGGTTATTGCACACGAATTTTGTTTATATAGGTAGGTACATAATTGACCATTGTTACAAAGGTAAAACGATTTTTTAAATTGCCACCGCGTGCTCGCTGATCCGGTGCCGTCATGGTGTCATGCAGCGCGGTTCCAGTCAGTGCATGTTCAACAGTACCGAACAATGACACTCTACTCTATTAATACGTCCAACGACATTATGTAAAGAGTTTTTATTCAAATCTTTATTAAGTTAGTTTTATGCCGATGGACGGTTTTTAGCTAGTCTGATAATGAAGCCATCGGAACTCTTCAATTTTGTAACATAAGGCATTAAAGACATAAAAAACCGGGCAAGTGCCAGTCGGACTCGCGCACGAAGGGTTCCGTACCAATCCATAATGTCGAGCAAAAACAATAAAAAAAACTTACGTTTGTTGTATGGGAGCACCCCTTAAAAAATTGTTTTATTTTAATTTAATTATTTATTTTTAAAGTGAATATATAATTAAATATTCTGTGAATATTCCAAGCGTCTACTTGTTGCCGTTATCAATATCAGGCAAAAATGAGCAAAAAATCACGTTTGTTGTATGGGTGCCCTCTTAAATATCCATTTTACTCTATTTTTTAGTATTGGTTGTTATAGCGGTAATAGAAATACATCATCTGTGAAAATCTCAACTGTCTGTCACGGTTTATGAGCTACAACCTAGTGACGGCAGACAGACAGACAGACAGACAGACGGACGGACAGCGGAGTCTTAGTAATTTGGGTCCCGTTTTACTCTTTCAGTACGGAACCCCAAAGATTCAGGAAAATATCGAAATTTTGTATTAGTACTGTGTTTATGTCAATTTTATTAAGTTACTGCCTGCAACTTTCTGTACCATTAATGTTTAACTTCATACACTGAATAACACACACAATAACAATAACACAATAAACTGAATACAAAAACAAAAGCTTGTTTTAAAAAATAATTTTTACATTTATTTTATTATGACCACGTATAACACAGTGTTAACCAAGTCGATATGCCAATTGGAGAGTCCTGAGATCGATTTCCAGCGGGAGATAAATACAAATGTTAAAATAAGATTTCTGTTCCCTTGTTCTAAGATTCTTGTTCGGTCTGTATGTTTGTGTTCTTGGTTTTGTGTCGGTAGTTTGACCATTGCACCCACTTCACAGTGAAGTGTATACGGTGTGGGGCAAAGTTTAGGGGCTATGAGTGTGAAGCGTTATTATTCATATATATATATACACAGCTTCCAGAAAATAAAAGAGGTATTACTCACATATTTTGTACGTTACAGTTGTAATAAATGATTATGAATGTGAACGATTCAATCAGCTGTTTTCAACGGCTCTTTTTAAAGTAGTGACTTGTAATACATACACACATACCTACTTTAAATCAACCGAACGACTTTAAATTTTACTATGTCAGTGTGACGCCGCGCCGTTGTAATAATTTAACAATGACTCAATGCTGTAATCAAGACACTCCACAGAATACAGGCTTTCAAAATTCACAACAGATTTGCAGTGTTTGGGACATTGCATTGGCTAACAACCGACATATATACGAGTAGTGTTCAGCTGATGAGACGGTGGTAGAATAAGAAGGTGGTCACTGGGACTCGGCTTTATTAACAGTAGGCCCAATTATTTTTAAATTAAAAATATATATATGTAAATATATACACATTTATGCGAATAATTTACTCCTTTTGATCACACAAATCCTTCAGTATATAATTATGTCGATATTAAAGCTGACGATTAACGTCTCATTTAAAATGAGGGCTTATTAATTTTCATTTTAAACGTTGTTTCATTATAGACAAAGTTTTAAAATCAAAGCATAATAATTAACCTGTCATGCTCGACGATACGACGGCGACAGCGTCGTTGTCTTTCTGTTTACGATGATAGTGACATGGATCGTGTTGCTTTTCTATTGTTATAACTAACAGTACTTGAAGAATAACATGCTAAGAAGATTTTGGATTAATCCATTAACGCGATTCTCATCACTAGTTTTAGCGTAGTGTCCGGCGACCTCGCGTAATAAAGGAATTTTATCCGTCATCGGTTTAATGCCATAATTTTTTAAAAGATTGCCGGAAACCAAAGAACTGTGCCTTTGATATTCTAACTTCACCCTTCAAATCAAAACACAGCAGTTCTCACACTGCTGCTTTACGAAATAGGTACAATCGAGCCTTCGACATTTTTTTTTTTTTTTTTTTTTTTTTTTTTTTTTTTTTTTTTTTCCTTAAAAAAAAAAACAATATTTTTTTTTTTTTTTTTGCCAAACTCCCATACGTTT